>PVKP010009408.1:0-68450 GCA_004027715.1 Plecturocebus donacophilus
ACACCCCCATCCCCTCTCACACCTCTGTCCCAAATGTTCCCACATGAGGCCCAGACAGTAACAGACCACTTTCAGGGGTCTCTCTGGGGGGTACTCTAAAGGCAGCTGCCCCCCTCTCTGCAAGCCCCCATGGTCTGCTCCAAGGGAACAGCTTCAGATTTGGCACCTTTGAAAGGCTGACAGCTCCTGAGAGAAATCGAGTAAGTTAAACAAAACCAGTTTAATTTTACTCCGGAAAAGTTTATCTTCTCCCCCACAAATAGTAAACAGAAGCTTTAAAACGTTTCCATTATTACTGCAATAGTTAATTTTAAAATTTTAATTTATTTTGAAATAGGCAGTAATCACCTATGGGAACACCTAGGGGACCCCGGCAGCATGGAGCTGCTGCGCGGATTGCTGAAGGCCCCTTTCTTTCCTGATACGTAACTGATGATTTAGTGAGGAACAGAAAGGTTTACAGCATGACGATCTGTTAGAGATAAGGGGACACACGCTGCAAACAGGTCCATTAGAAAAATGAGGATCCTTTCGTTCCCTCTCCCGAACCTTTTCCCAGATAAAAATAGAAATCTTCATGTGACCGAACTATTGCCTGGGAAAGTCATCTATCAGTAGGGAACCAGCCATAAAATGAAGGCTAACATCTTGACATTTAGCAAAAGTATCCTTTTAGTAGCCACAGATAGCAGAAAAGTGTTTATAACTTTAAAATGTCCCATAGAGATAACTAATGATGACGATGATGGATTAAAAAAGGGAGCTGAATTATAAAAATGTCCCATATTTTCTTTTGAAATAGGCAGTAATCACATATGGACAACATCTGGATTATAAAATTGTGGATTATAAAAAAAGACAGGTGTCAACTTTCTCTGCTGGGTAGGATGGATATAAAGGCTTGTTGGAAAAGGAATAAACAAATAACAGCAACAACAACGACAGCACATAGACGGCTCCATTATCTGAGGATTTCCAGAGTGCCTGGAAGTACTCCATGCATTACCTTCTTCAGTCCTCACAGGGAGGGGAGTGACTATCATTGTCTCCACATGGCCAGTGAACCACTCTAAAAGCAGCCATCTAGCTACAGTAGTTTTCAACTATAGAGTAAAGAACGTGCATCTAGGTTAGTTTGCTTTATACCCTATAGACCTGCTGTCAGTTTATGCCAATGACTGTGACGTGGACTAACACTGGATAGCCAGCCTCAAGTAGACCAAAAAGGGAAGGGACCTCTACTATACCTACAAGACAGAGAAGTTCACAGACAGTGCTGGACACCAATCCTTCCAGCTATGAATACTCCCGATCTAGGAATAAAGCAGCACACTCGGGGAGGTTAGATCGCTCTAATGTCATGCAGCCCCTAAAGGTGGAGAGGGGCATCAAGGCATCTTTTTAGCAATGCCCTGTGAATTCAGTTTCCTTATTCAGGAAACAGGGATTGTGAAGAATGAATAAGATGAACCTGAAAATGCTTTGTAAAGTGCCAAGGGCTGTGCAAGTATGAACAGGATGGTGGTAAAATAACAGGGGAATTAATCTGCAAGAAGATAATTACTGATGGATTATTATTAGCGTTTATCCAGAAACACTACTTCATCCAAGCCAACAACAATGCCGGGACAGCTACAGGATGAAAAGGCTAGGCAGGAATATCTGAAAAATGATAATATTAGCAGTGTACAATCAAGGACAGGTGAGCACTTGTTGATTCCTGTTTGGTTAAATGCCATTTTGTAGTAGAGTAGCTGAGACTGTGGGCTCCTGAGCCAGGCATCTGGGCTTGAATCCTAGTTCAGCTTTGTAATTGTGGACGAGCTGCCTTACCTCTCTGTGCCTCTGCTCCCTCATGGCAGATGGGGACATTCCAAGTGCCCATGTCACGGGGCCGGTGTGACCTTCACGGGCAGCACTGGGAGCAGTGCCTGTCATAGAGTGCTGCCATGTCAGCATGAGCTGTTCCCCACCCATTTTCCATTCTTGACAGTTAACCTGCTTCTGTCACCACAGGCTACTCTTCAGTGGCAGGTTGTCCCCAAGTCTTTGGTCTCTCCCCTGCCTGTGGAGGACAGGGGCCTGATGGGTGGGAAGCAGGTCCCCACCAGGCCAGTCTGAGTGCCTGTACTCTTCCATCAAGTGTATCCTTAGCCTCATCTTCCCATCCTCCTCAAATCTGTGGAAGGTGAGGAAGATGGCAGAAGATGACAGGCACTCAGTTCCAAAGATGGAACGCCTCTGGAAGGTGAGGAAGTCGGGCGGGTGGCTACGATCCAGCTCCCTTGGGAATTCACACTTGTTATCTTAACTTGAAAATATTCAGTTGGGCCATACGAAATTGCTGTTTTGGTAGGTCAAAAATGGCTGAAAAGCAGGAATTTCGTATACCTCCACCTAATCCACGTGGGCAAACAGATCGAAAGCTCGGAAAAGCAGCAAGAGAAAGGAACGAGCAGTCTAGCAAAAATCATAAAGTGAGAGTCCAGAGAAAAGTAAATCCATGGCTTACACAGCTGCTTCAGAATCAAAGAAATGCATAAATTAAGTCCAGGATCTAATCATGTCCTGTAGCACACACATTAGCTCGAGGGGCTGGCGAGTTTGCAGTTGTACACATCTGACTAAGAAGTGGGAAGAGGAGGGATTCTTCCAGGACATAAAAGAGATGTGGAAGGGGCTCTGTCTTCCCTCAGGGAGCGGCTCCTATCTGCATGAGTACACACTCCTCTTTTATCTGTTGCTTTTCTTCCCTGTCCTTTTGATCCACAAAAGAGAACCTCCACCCACCCCTCCTGCTCCTGACGTCAAGCCTTCTCCCACACAGTACTCCATTCTTGACTTTCCTCACCCCATCTGGCGGCTTCATTCCTCCCACCTTCCAGCTTCACCTTTGTCCTCTCTCCCACAAGGGCAGCCCTGTTTAGGAGGAAACGGAGAGCAGACGGGGCTTGGCTGTCCACAGTGGGCAGCTGGGGTTCCAGGATGCTCCCTTTACACGTGCATTGGACAGAAGGGCTTAGGGCAGCGGGTTTTCAGCATTGTTTTCTGTTCAGTGCTACGAGCAAGAGGTCACTCTCTTCCAGCACACGTTGGTCTTCTTGCTACTAATTTTGCCGAGTCCCATTTCCCAAAAGAAAGAAAAAGACCATAATATAGGAAACGGATTTCACAGGCTCCATGTGAAACAATGATTATTATTGCTAATATTTGTTAAATGAGTTCTAATGTGGTAGAACCGATGGTAAGCCCTTCACGTCTTCTATAACATTGAACTTCTGTCAGCGGCTCTATGAAACAGGTGCTGCCACTAGTTTTCACGTGTGGGAACTGAGGCACAGAGGGGATAAGTGATTTGTTTCAGGGAACAGCACTGGTAAGTGACAGAGTCAGAAGTCCAACCCAGCAGTTGAACACTAGAGCCTCTGCGCTTAGTCTTCCTCTAAATACCCTGAACGTTGGCTTTGTTTTTCTCTAATCTTGTAGGGCATTCATAAAAAGATCCTGGCAGCAGATTCTACTTCAGCAATTTGGAACAGAAAAAATAATATATTTATATACAGAGAAATAAAAAACAATTAGCTTTTCCACGATGACTATGGGACAAAGGCAGTGGTCAGTAATAATGATTTGGGGCTGAGAAAAATATCCCTTGTGTGTCCAAGTTAGCATGCTCCAACTCAAGGAAAGGCAGCTCCTCGGCTGTGGAATACTTCCTAAGGACAAGAGATAATCGATTACACTAACCTGGCGTCCCACAGTATGCTGAGATACCTATTGCTGTGGTCAGCAACACCATGGAGACTTCACTGTGGGACTTCAGATTTGTTGGTGAAGAGAAAGCGATGGGGGTCCCCCCACTCTTCCTCCCAGCCTTCAGGTCTCTGAAATGCAACACAAGGGGCTTTGGAATGAATTTATCCACAGCCAGAGCTCTAACACTGGAGGAAGCCCAAGACTACTGCTGGAGCTCACGAAACGGTCATCCCTGGAGCAGCGGCTGCCTCTCCTACATCCTGCGTGTCTCCCCATCACATTTAGAAGGAAAACCCCCTTCCCCTTGGAGACTGGAAGGGGAGCTGTGGCTGAGGGACCAGAGGAAAGTGGAGTGGCTTCATAACAGAGGTCAAGGGGACTGCGTTAGATGGGACTCTTGATGGCAAGTGACAGAAACCCAGCTTAAATTATCTTAAGGAAAAGAGGAAAATTTACTGGCTCAAGTCATCAGACTGAGGGACAGGCAGGTGGCCAGTAGGGTCCTGGGACAGTGCACCGAGGCCTTAGAACCTGCCAGGCCCTTGCTGTGTCTTGTGCCTTCTCTCTAAGGCTCAGTTTAATTCCCCTGTAGATTGGTGCCTTCCTTGCAGTATAAAAGCATGGCTGTCAGCTGCCCTCATGAGCGCCTCTTTCCAACTTCATGGTTAAGAAGGAATGCTCTTTCTTTCATTCCAGTTAGTAAAGTTCTAGACAGGAAAGCTAAATGGCCCAGTCCTGTGGGCAAAAAGGTGAAGCACTGTGAAAGGCAGTCCCCATGGATATCAAGCAGGAGAAGAGGAAGAGTAGCTGCCAGTGAAGGATTCTCAGAGGAGGGCTGGGTGCCTGAAAGGCAATAGCACAGATGTCCACCTTAGATAAAGATCTTCCAGTCCTGGGCCCCCAGGCCTCTGCCGTACTGTGGGAGCTGCCCGGGGTGAGCAGCAGGGGAACAGACAACGGGGAAGAGACAGTAGGGCTGGAGTGGCTGAAATCCTGGCAAAATTCCATCAGAGGTCAGAATGAAACATGCCTTCGTAACTCAGGTCTTCAATGTTTTGGGGAACTCATGTGGCTTGGGGGACTGAAGTCACACAAGGGAGGAAGATCAGAGACACCCCACAACTGCAGAAATTACCCTGGGCTTCAAAGGCAAATGTTGCTGCCATGCTGGAAGAGTGGGGTTGTAAACAAAAGGCTTGGCAAACAAAAGGAACGCAGTCTGGGCGCGGCGTCTCCACCTGAGCCCTGCAGAGCTGCTCTGCCAGACGGTCTGCGAAGCACGCACCTGGGCCTGCAAGGGCTGGGCGTGTGCTTCTATTTCATAAATAACCCTGGCACACTGTGTAAACATCAGATGAATATGAAAGCTGCAACATCTGGAGAACCGTCACCATCTGCTACTCTGAGGGGAGCATCTAAAGAATCAGCAGGATAGGAGCAGTATGTGGCCTGAGTTAAAAAATAAATGTTGGCAGCTGCTGCCAGCTATCAGTCGCTGAGAATAGCAGTGGTTCTTCCTGACGTGGCAGTTTATGGACTTTCACAAATCCCGGGTGACCCCTCACAAAGGCGGAGGCCAACATACCAAGCGGCTCCAATGGCCGTCACTCACCAAGCGCGTTTACAAGGCTTTGTTCCTGTCTCTCCTGTGGCCTCACAATGGCAGACACACACCAGGTCCCACAACCAGAGAAAAAGAGAGGGAGGTTACTCGTGGAGATGTCAGAAAAAGTACTCCCCTTGTGTCTGACTTCTTTGATGCAACCCTCGTTTGATTTTGTCCAGAGAGTCAAGACTTCAACACGTAGCTCTAAGTGCTGGGCTGGGCACCCCAGGCTGATAGAGGCATGTGTTTACATCAGACCAAGGTTATACTTATATTTTTCATTTGCTAATGTAAATCTAAGTTAACCACCCCAAGCGGGACTCAGCAACGGCTGCTCTTTGTTAACGGGCTGGTGGTTGCTGTTTTTAAGAGAGTGCCGTTAACCCTCATATATGAGTTCCTTGTGTAATTGAACAGTAAACGTGATTATGACCCCGACTGCCATCTCCAGGCACACTCCTTGGAACACAAGTTCTTTGTACACCAGAAATAAAGTCAGACACAAAGGAAAAAAGGTTCACTTTCTCTTATTGTATCAAAATTGTTCCTTTAGACTAAGCAAGGCTATTCTTACTCCCCAAGGTGAGAAGCAAAAACAAAGGCACTTGAAGTCCAATTAGAAAATGCACTCATGCGAAAACATTTGATCCCAGTCTTTATTACAAGGTTATGAACTTGTGCTTACATATTAAAATCTGACTGAGCTGTGAGGCCCTTTTGTTAATACTATAAGGCAGGCTCTACGTGTTTGTTTATTTCTGAGAAGGAAAAGAATTAACTGGGCTCTTATCCCAGCTCTGTCTCGAACCAGTAACTTTCCTCACTTATTAATGGAGGAGAGGAGAGTGCCAGACAAGATGTTTTCTGAGGTTCCTCTCAGCAGTAACATTCCATAACATGGTGACATTTTTTATATGCTGAAGGAGTTGTCATGACTGACCTTTCATTAAGGTTTAACCCCCCACCCTCATCAAGTGACTTTCATCGGCTGACCATCAGATCCAACATTTCTGTGTCTACAGATCACACTGCCACCACAGGCACAAGGACAAAGGAACAGCTCTCGGAGGAGAGGCTCTGACTTGGGAGTAGTTGAGACCCACATCAGCCACTCACTGCCAGAACTACGGGAATAAATGGGTGGCTAGAGCAGAGAAACCATGTCTCCTACAGGTCTCCTGTTCCCCAGAGAAGTCTTTGCCATTCCATCTCAAATGGCTCTTGCACTTTTCTGAAAGCTCTACAGGTAAATACAGATCAAGCAGGGAGACAATTTACCATAAATGAGAACAATAACCTGATAATCATATTTAAACATTAACCTGAACTCATTATATATTAGGCATTATGCAAAGTGATTTACATGTGTAATCCTCCTAATAACTCTTGAAATTTGGCATTATTACACCTACCTCGCTGAGTAAGAAACTAAGGCTTAGAGAGGTAAAGTAGTTCGCAGAGGCCCTCGTGGTTCAGAGGTGGTCACATTGGCATTTGAACCCAGACAGTCTGACACTTGAGTCCATATGTTTAATCACTATGCTATGATGCCTCTTACAAGATGGGCACACAGGCAGAGCTCTGGACAGGGTGTCCAGAGGCTTAGGTTCTAGTCTCAGTCTGTCATGGTTGTGTGATATTCAACAGGTCAGTTTGCAACTATTGGCTGCAGTTTCTTTCTGCCTGATAACAGGAGGTTGGGCTGGGTCAGTGCTCCTCAAATCGGGGTGTATGGGCTGCTCTACCCAGAATCACCTGGGGTGCTTATCTGGGCTCCATTGCAGATATACAAAATCAGAATCCCCAGGGTTAAGGCCCAGGAATCTATCTGTTGAACAAGAACCCCAGGTGATTCTTAAGCATATTAAAGTCTGAGAACCCCGTGTATATGATTCCTAAATCTCATCTGGGCTCTATTACAATGGCCCATGGTTTCCTTTTGTCAGAGACTCTTCAAGAATGCAAGCCCTTCTCTTTCGGTGGGGCCCAAAGTTAACCCCCAAATATCCGAACATCTTCTTTAGATCAGCTTTGTATGACACAAGCTCTTGCTTCATATACGACACAGGCACATTCCTCCTTCTCTAAAATGTTTAAACCACACCAAATGAATTTCTCCCATTTAAGAGAAATGCAAAAACAAGATGACATGGCCTTAGCTAAAATAATTTTCTTAAAATTGTTTTGCAAATAGATGTGAACAAACATATGGAACTACTTACTGAGAAAGGGTCACTGAATCACAGAATATGGACAGTACACACAAGGGAGGGAGGCAGGGAGGAAGAGAGACACTCCAAATTCAAACACACACGCACTTGAATCACACAGAAGAAAACAGGTAAAATTAGGCTGTAAGTGAACACTGTGAGAGACAAGAGCCTGCATTTTTACTGAGAATAAGTAGGTTTTGCCACCTTGTCCACAGTCTTGACTTTTTCTCTGAATTTATGTTCCTATTTTCCGCTAAAAATGTCCCTCTAAACTGATTATCTTCATTCTTTCCTCTAACTTACCTTTCGATCTATTTTTGTTTGTCTGTTCCTGCTGAAAGTTAGGTCAGAATGACAAAATGACCCACACCCAGTACTTTACAATTTCATGATTGATTTTACTGCCCAACAGGTAAGGATGCAAAACCCCCTCAACCAAGGCCTCACCCCTGGCTACCAAGATGGCCAATTACTGACATTAGTCGTGTGGCCACTAGGCCCATGGGCTGCCTGCTGGTGTGTTTCTACAGAGAGGCGCATCTTCTTTACCATACACCTCATCTCTTTCTCTGACACACACACACACACACATGCACACACACTAACATTAGCAAAAGTCACTCACAACAATAAAAACTTATTTTACATCAATTATGCAAAGTACAGTTCCAGTTGCTATGAGGAAAACAAAGATGCAAAGATGTGTAATATAATATGTGGTCTCTGCCTTTAAGGACCTTAGCACCTAATTTTAGAGACTCAGAATGCTCCAGGAGGTGAGTACGGTAGGAGTTCAGGGTCATGGTGAGTAGTCTGGCTACAAAAAGGCCTCCCTGGGGAAGTGGGACCTGAGCTGGACCTTGGAGGAGAGGCTGAGGAGAGCTGGCAGAACATTCTGGGCACAGAACACGAGTGCAGTCGCCACATCCACTCCTTTTGATTCTGGCCCCCTGATTTTCCTGACCCTTTTCCCTCAGCTCCCGTGATTCAGAACTTTACCTTGCTCACCAAAGCACCCTATCCATCTGGCCATGGTGAGGACTCAGCATGGCCTATAATCCAGATCGGTCTGAGACATGATCTTGAGACTTTTGCTGGAACCATAGGAAAGAGAAGCTCTCCTTTTTCGGGGGCTGCTTGATCAGAGGATGTAATCCTGGAGCTACTGTTGGCCATTTTGCTACTACCCAGAGAGGGGTGAGCTAAGAATAAAGCCAACACAGAGGAAGGCAGAGCCAAGATAGAGGCAGACTCCTGAGGATACAGATTGAGGAAACCAGATCTATCCCTGAACCTTTTGTTTCATATGAGCTGCTTATTTTATCCCACTTTCTGAAAGCTAGCTTGAGTTGATTAGCTGTCATTTGTAAGTTGCCCGGAGGAATGCTGTCAGGGTGTTCATGGAATACTGAGAAAACCAGCCTCCCTGGTTGATTCTGATCAGCTGAAAGGGTGAGATCTGGTCAGACTTGGCAGAGGATGGGAGGGCAGGCATGAATGCAAAGCAATGGAATAAGAACTTTGTATCTTATTAGCAAGAGATGCCACTGAGGATTTATGAGTGAGAAAACACTGATGAGAGAGGAAATGTTTCCGTAAAAGTTCATGCACAAGACAGGAGGGAAAGCATGATGAGCTCTTAGGTCAGTTTCAGCCTGCAGGTTCTGTGTAGATGATAGTAGCTGGTGACAGTCATGGCTTACAAGTGGTGAGAGTGGAATCAGGGATACGCAGAAGGCAGTTATTGACAGGCTGAAGGCAGTATTGCTGTGGTGATGGTAGGAATGCAGAAGGGAAGCTTGGAATGCCATTGTGAAAGAACTGACCCCCACGTGGGTGACTGGTCGTGAGAGGTAAAGAGAAGATGTTGAGTCCCCGCACCTCTGAATTGAGAGGATAGTGGTTCCACTGATGGAAATTATCAGGGGAGTGGGGATGATTCTCAACTAAGACTTTTGAAGAAATGCGACTGGAGCTTAAAGGTGGCCATGGTAATCTTGAATCTCCCTGTGTATGGGTTGGGCAAGACAACGTTTGATGTTCCAGCCAATTCTTTGGCTCTCTGATTCCAGGAAGTAGGTTAAGGCTGCAAATGCAGATTGGGCACTGAGGGGAATGCTCGGCTCTAAGTGACCTCAGAGGGCACTTCACAGAAGCTCCAACTTAGAGCAGGAATCTCCTTTCCAGAAATTCTGTGAATTGGGCCTTCAACCTGAACACATTTTACTCCTGGTACCTTACAAACTCTTGAGGCCATCCACTTGGCTGCTAGATAACTTGAACATAAAATGATACCTTTTATTGAGTTGAAATAGTCTTCCCTATAAATGTGGTCTGCTGGTTGTAGCATTTTCTCCTGAGGCAGCACAGTTAAGAAGCTTAGCTGCACTGGGAGTGGCTGGCAGAGGTCATTCTCCTTGGCCACATTCTCAAAATATGGTTATCCTCCTATTTTTTTCTTTTTGAAGTAATATGTTAAAATGAGCATTGTGTTAATGCTACAGTGAGAGTAGTTTAGGAGAGGCAGCATGACTGTGAAACAGTCTAAGAAAATAGACAAAAGTTGTAAGTTCTTCCCTCCCCGCCCCTCTGCTTTAATCAGCAGTAGAAAACCTGCCGTACACCCAGACTGGCTCTCCCAGATGATGGAATCTGGCTTTCTTTGAAATGGAGTGTAATCCCTTTTACTCAAGACAGCTTATCCAATATCTTACTATCATAGTCACTGTGAATCTTTCTTTTCCAAATTAATTATCTCTGTGGATGACACAGCTGAAGTTTTTAGCTTGGATGAGACCCTAAAAGGAGAGGGACTAGAAAGAAAGGCCAAGGCCTCACGAACCCACACAAAAGTGACTGACTTGTGTATAAGCTCTTTGATTTCCTTATTTCTCCTCTCCCAGCACAACACACACAAATCTGGCTTTGTTTAAATCAAGAATTACTAAACAAACACAAGTTTTACCAAGGTGAAGTTTCCAGAAGTACTCCATTCCTATGAAGGCATTTACATTAGCCTCCGTTGAAAAAAACTGTATCTTCCCAAGTTTGCAACTTCTTTTCAGTATGCCCTGATCCATGGTTAGTGAGATTACTGTGGGGACCATTTAGGGTCATCTGTTTTCTGATTAAAAAAATAAAACCTCTCTCTGTTGTCACAATTTCTGTTGTTTTCTTTTGACGCAACAACATAAGGTTGGAGACGTGAGAATGCTGGGGTCACTCACCGCACTGCTTTAGAAATGTTCACATGGTCATGAAGTCCTTGCCCATGTTCCGACTCATAAGTGGGTGTTGAACTATGAGAACACATGACACAGGGTGGGGAACATAACACACTGGGGCCTGCCGGGGGGCAGGGGGCTAGGGGAGGGATAGCAGGGAGCGGGAGGATAGGGGAAGGATAGCATGAGAAATACCTAACCTAGATGACGGGGTGACGGATGCAGCAAACCACCATGACATGTGTATGCCTATGTAACAAACCTACACATTCTGCACGTGAACCCCCGAATGTAAAGTCTAATTTTAAAATGTTCACATATACTTAATTCTTTTGCATTAAGAATTTGCTGTGAGGTCCTTGGACTGTCTTCTTTTCGCCATTTCTTGGAGCCACGTTCTAAAAGGCAATCTATCTTTCTGAGAGTACTCATGTCTGTAAAGAAAATGTTTTTAGCTTCACATTTTGTTTTTTTATCTATCCCCCCAACCCCGTTCCTTATCTTAAATTGAACTACTTCAAATATGAGTATATAAGGTACAGTCACAAACTCAACTGTCTGCAAAAGTCTCTCCATCAAATGAACTCAAATTCCCCTTTTCTAGCCATGAATATCTACTTGTGCTTTCTCAGGAATGAGGGAAAATAGCTTCTTTGAGATAGGAGTCTCTTCTGAAATCTGATGAGCAGCAGCCCGCATCTCTCCCTCAGCCTCAGTTCTGCCCTCCAAAAGACACACTATTGATAAAAACAGAGGTGAGGGGAAGATACAATGTTGACTTTTGGTTTCATAACTTGGACAAGAAGCAATAGCTATGCAACATTAAAGTTCCACATTGTGTTTTTATCTGAGTAATCAAATACCTGAAAATCAAGAGATGCCTAAGAAAAATTAGACATGAGAATGAAGGACTAGTCATACATTTGTCCTTGCCAAATTACATTTTTCTCTTGTCATTAATTGGGAAAAAGAATACGATAAAGATTGTATTCAATTATTTCCACTGAAAAGCTCAATGATGGATTAATTGAAACCAACACATCTTTCCCTGAAGCAGGCCACTTAGCAATGTTCTGGACACCAATTTTAGAAATGGAAAGCCTCCAAGCAGTTATGTTCCAAGATTTTAAAGCTAATTAGTACAGAGAAATTATTTTTATCTATGCATCATGTAAAGATACAAAAACTAAGTCAGGAATTTTTCTGCCTATTGTTAGCTGCTTAAGTTCTGGACTGGCTGAAGGCACAGGCGCTTGGCAGAAAGGTAAAGATGCATATATCACAGGTTGAATCTCATCCAGTGTTAAGTCATTAGTAGTAACTGCTAATTGTTTTAGCCAACAGGTCCAACTTTTCCAAAATAGGAAAAGGAGACATTTTACTATACCAAAAGGGGCCTCACATATTCCCGAAAGCAATGTATTTTTCAACAGCTCTTTCAGCACTTTAGTAATCTCCATCCATGTTCCTAGGAGTTGCAGGCTAAGTGGCTTGAGTTTTGATTTCACTGAATTAATGGTTCAAGGTAAACAAAGTGGGTTTGCAATGTCAAGACAATATAGTCAACTACTACAATCCACCTCAGATTGCCTAAGTAATGCTGACGTTGCAGAATGTGAGGGACACACACAAACACAGACACACACACACACACACACACACACACACACACACACACAACTACTACAATCCACCTCAGATTGCCTAAGTAATGTTGACGCTGCAGAATGTGAGGGACACACACACACACATACACACACAACTACTACAATCCACCTCAGATTGCCTAAGTAATGTTGACGTTACAGAATGTGAGGGACACACAGACACACAGAGGACTGAGAAGGGTTCCTTGAATCTTTGGTCCCAAACACCCATCAAGTGTAGTTGGTTGTCCAGCCCTCGCTTGAGTGCTTCTACGGGTGAGCTTGCATAAAACAGGATCCTCTAAGATAAGCATCTGAGATAAAATAACACCATGCTAACTTAGTTGGTAATTTAGAAAATAGTATCAGTTGACATCCCATCTTGCAATGGAAAAAGCCTTGCAGAAATGACATTAATTACATGATTCCTAATCTGAAGGGCACAATGTATGGTGGTGACTTAGTGAATAAAACAAAAGACACACACACACACACACACACACATCCACACACACCCACACACAGTGTTGTTTCCATCTATTTCATAATGATCATTCATTCAGAAAGCAGTTACTGAACACCATCATGACAGGTGGAGGCTAGGCTGGAAAATAATCAGCTTTCATGTCCTTTCTGCATTCTGGTGCACATTTTTCCTTTTCTGGGAGCCATATTAAAAACACCCCAATAAATTAAGTAGACTATAAAAGCTAACAAAATATGACAGGTCTAATAGTAACATCTTGCATGGTATATTACTGGATTTCTTCGATTCCTCACTTCATGGCACAGACACTAATTACGGGTTTCAGCCCAGAGCCGTCATTCCTCTGGCACCCCTACCCAATGCCCATTTCCCCCAGCAGCTGAGAACATGCTTCTTTTATTCTGCCTCTGTCATGCTAGTTTAGTGTTCATTCTGTCCACAGAGTGGTGTCCCATAATTGCCTTACTCTTCTCCCGTTGATTGGTCATAATCTGTGCATGCCTAATTTCCAGAGCACTGTGTAGTATTCAAAATGATGCCAATACAGCTGACATTTCTGCTCCCGGAGAGTATGGAGGAGAGCACCCACAGAGGCTGTGTGGTGCCCACTTCTGATCTTCCGTGTTTCCTCTGGCACCTCCTGTGGTAGCCAGCATGCCTGTCTGGATCAGGCCTTTAGGGAAACAGCTCAGGACCACATGTGGAACCAAAATCTGCTATGACTTGGTTTCATTTGGTTAGACAGTTGTTCTAGAAGGAACCTAGAAACTCACAATTCATTCTTTCATAGTCATAATAGGAAGATCATGGTTGTGTTCCTTCTTCTATTATACATTACTCAAAAGACTTGATTCTAGTGTCTGCAAATAATACTCAATGGTAATAATGCGACTAGTTATTATGATAGTTTTAACGACATAGGCAAACATGCCAAATACAGACTTTGTGGGTGCTAAAAACGTACTGCACTTGGATCCGATTCATAAAGACTTTCTTGGGACAAGAATTTAAAATGGCACAATCCTATGAAAGTGACATCTGATTTATAGGATCAACCCTTGACAGCCCAGTCCTGACATGCTGAAGTGCGCTCATTTATGGAGACACACCAGGCCATCTGGCTCTGGGGCCCATGCCTCATGCCCTGCCCTGCACCATTCTTTTTGTTCATAATTTCCAGGGTTTTGCTTTGCTTTAAGGAAACATTCCAAGGATGCATGTTTAGTAATCTTCCATATCTGGAATTTGAAACACTCTCAACTGACTATACATGCATTTTTATGACATTCTCCTACGCATGTGCAAAGTAGATCAGCGTGAGTACTTGATGACCGGAGTCCTCTCCCGGCCAGTGCCTGTGGTCATCTGCTGCTGTGGTCAATCTTGTGATTCCTCAGATTTCTTAAGTCCCTTTCCTCCTTTCCACATTATCTTCCGAATCACCTTTATGATCTGTCTTTGGGCTCGTAACAATCTCTTCCCAAATCCCAGCCCGTGCTCTAGACCAAGCAGCTCTTTGCCTGGTTCTCCCATTTTCTGCATCTAGTTTGTGAAAATATACTTTATTCATTCGGTAGAACAGTTTTAGATTTACCAAAAAAAGTGACAATAGTACAAAGATTTTTATATAATTTCTTGCTATCTGAAGCCAGTTTCTCCTATTAGCGACATCTTACTTAAGCTTGGTTCATTTTTTACTATTAGTGAACCAATATTGATACATTGATATATTATCATAACTAAGGCATAAGCTTTATACCGACTTCCTTTATTGCTTTAAAAAAAATGGTGGTGAAGTTCACATATATAACATAAAATTTACCACTTTAGCCATTTTAAGCGTACAGTTCAGTGGCATTAAGTACATTCACACTGCTGTGCAGCCAACACCACCATCCATCTCTGGAACTCCTTTCATTTTGTGAAGCTGAATTCCTGGGCCGTTAAACAGTAACTAGATTCTCCCTTCCCTCCAGGCCCTGGCAACTATCATACATTTTACTTTCTATCTCTATGAATTTGATGATTGGAGATACTTCATATAAGTAGAATCATACAATATTTGTCCTTTTATTTTTGGCTTACTTCAGTTAGCATGATGTCTGCTAGGTTCACCCATGTTGTCCATCATATGCATCTTTAACCAACCTCAAGGGCATGTTGCTGCACCTTCCAGATCTTTCTACCATGATCTCACTCGTACTTCTGGTTCTCCACCTTGGAGTTGGTTTTTTTCCACATGGAACCCCAGCTTGCCTCTAGTTCTGGGACCTTGCCCTAAATCCCATTTTGCCTCTGGAACCCAAGAACATTTTCAAATCACTTACTGCATGGCAGTCCTTCTTGTCCCTAAGTAACTTTACACATGTTATTTTGCTTAATCTTTACAACATCCCCATGAAGTAGGTACTATTATTAATCCCATTTTACAGATAAGGAAACTTAAGCATAACTTGCCAAATGAATACAGTTAACAAATGGCAGTCTGAGAATTAGAATCTAGGCAGACCCAAATGTCCTATAATGTCTCTCAGTTCCTGCCAGTCCCGGTGTTCCTTCCATGGGGGAAGTCGTCAGTTCTCTGTACTCCTGATAAGGCCAGAAACGCTGCACACATTTCCTCAGGAGACTACAGCTGCTGCTGATTCCTTTTGGAATCTCTCTCCATTGCCCTGTTTGCTGGTTTGGGCCTGGTGGTGCCAGTGTTGCTTGAGCTTATGAGACCCTGTGTCTACCCTCTGGGCTCTGGAGCCTGCGTCTCATGCCCTGCTCTGTACAATTCTGTCTCTTCCATCTTCCCCTTCCCTATGTCATTCCCATCAGTGTTGAGTTCTTTCCCAGTTCCAGTCTAACTTCAGCTGGAGTCCTCTCAGTCATTAATTTTTTGTTGTTGTTGTTAAATTTAATTCTACAACTACAGGGAAGATGGCTCTAGTGTCCCACTAACATTTTATTTTATCATCAGGAAGGCTGGCAATACATAGTAATTCAAATCAAAAGCCAGAATAGTCCCTTGACCTGTATTAATAGAGGTCATTTCATAGCTGGAAAATGCTGCCACCTTTGCCGGGGAAGGGCAGCCATCAATGTTCCCTCATTCCTTTTCTAAAGTCATCTCTGTTCTCATTTAGACAGAGGCTACTGTGTGCCAGGCACTGTGCTGGGGCTAAGCATATAGGTTGCTGTTGCTCAACTGTGCAGAGAGCATTGCTGCTTGACATTTTAAATGCTGGGCACAAAAGGTATTCTTACTAAAAGGCACAAAGTCAGAGGCTCCAGCAGGGAGCAGACAAGGTACTTAAAATCCCACGCTGAGTTCAAATGAGAGCAAGTCAGAACATGCAGGCATACTTGGTTCTGTTTCGGGGCTGGGCTTTGTTAGTATCTGGTCTTCCAATCTATGGCCATGAGGGCAAATAGGTGATTGGGTGTAGGGGTGTGTGTGTGTGCATGCATGTATGTGTGTTCAGCATTTATGTAGCCATAACTGGCTGACATGGAAGACAGATAATACTATAGATTCTTTACTGCAAGAAGGGAAGATTACACAGAGGTGGTCAAGAACCTAGCCACAGGGAAGTGGGTGTTACAAAATCTCTGATTTATACTCTCTCACTGCAAGACAGAATTAGACAGGGATGAGGAGGATGCTGTTGGTGTGGGGACTGGCAGTCTACTGTGTGTGTGTCTGGGTACTTGTGTGTGTGTGCATGTGTGTATATGTGTGGGTTGTATTCAAGGATCTCATGTGGAGGCAGCCAAATGTTACTTCAGGATGGGACTGTGAAACATATTCAAATATATGACAGATTCTCTGCTTGGCCAAACGCTAGATAGGCTTCTGAATCCTCTGCTAGGCCCATACGTTCACGTCCTTGTAAAATCCAGTTTTAGCAAAGAATTCTGCTATATCAGTTTAGCAAGAAGCCTCATCCTCAATATCTGATCATCCTTGATATCTAATTAGGTTTCTCACCCTCCACCATTCCCCAGGTGACGTCCAGTCACCCTGGCCTGTCTTTGCCAAGAATCCCGTTAGGTGGGTTTAGCCAGACTCTCTCTCACCCCGAATGTCTCTCCTTAGTAATTTTCCATCCGCTGACTCCCACACTCCTCCTTGGCTATAAATTCCCGCTTGCTTATGATGTGTTTGGAGTTGAGCTCAATCTCTTCTCCTGACTGCAAGACCCTGTTGTGGTGGTCTCTATAGCTATAATTATGGTTCTGAACAAAGCCTTCCTTACTGTTGTTTAATAAATATCATTGAATAATTTTTAATAACATGTTATACAATCATACATAAATAGAAATCATTGCTCTTGGCCCAACTATCCAGTGGTAGGAAAATGGTTTAGGAAATCAGGTTCATGATAGAATAGAAGATACTCATAGAACTCATAAGGGCCTTTCTCAAACATTCCATCTCTCTTGCTCTTCCAGGCATACAGTAGATGAACAGTTCATTCCCCCTGAAGTTGGCTTGGCCATGTGACTTGTGTTGGCTGGCAAAGAGTAAGTTGGGGTGATGGGTGTTACTTCCAGGCAGGACGTTTAGGAGGCTGTCTATAACTTGTTTCTCCTTCCCCTGCCTCAGTGATTGTGGAGGTGTGTGTCCTGGTGGGGTCTGGCCCCTTAGGCCTGAGGAGGAGTGACTGTGATAAGCAGAGATCTCTGCAGACCTGAGGCAGGGACGAAGAGTGAGTGAGATATGAATTTGAGTTGTGTTAAGCCCCTGAGATTTGGGGATTATGTTAACTGAAGCAAAACCTAGCCTCTACTGCCTAATATGACCTGCAAGGACCATTATGGAAAACATTAATAGTGTGAGCCTGAACTGGAAGATGATGTGAAAGTGAAAATCATTGTTCGTTTTTTGAAAATGGACAGTTTTCTTCAATATAGTTGCAATTTTTTCACTTATAAAAATGCTTAAACAGGATAAAAAAAGCTGAAGGAACATGAAAGACAACAATTGGTTGCTTCTAAGATTCTATTCATGTACAAATTTGAAGGCTTTGTAAAAAGAAAGCGCTCAGAGTAGATTTTAGCTGCTGGTGCTGAAGGCTGCTATTGTATTCAAATTAAGTAATATCTACCTGGCAGGTTAAATGTTACTTTGATAAGGGGAATTGTTAGGGGAGGCATTTCCCTTGTCTTCCAGAGTAAAGCAGAAAATTATTTCCTCTTTTAAAGTCATGGGAAATTGTGGCTCTCCTCTCAGCTTTCTCTTTAATCAGAAGTATCATCTCCAGAATCAGAAATCTACCTCGCGGGACTTCACCTCCTCCTGAAATGGTAAAAATTCTGGTAGAGAGAAAGGGGAGCTACAGCACAAACTAGAAACCCTAGGCTGGATGAACTGTAGCCACAGGTGAGCTTGGTTAAGTCAGAATGCCAGCAGGCCTGACCTTGAAGGAGGTGACATTCCCAGTGACCCACACACCTATGACATGGGACAGTTTGCCACTTCACCGAGGCATTGATTTGAATGCAGGGGGTGCCTTGGGATCCTCTGAGCTCAAGGGGCCAGACTACAGGCCAGAAGAAAGACACGGGCATCTGGCAAGGAAGGACTAAAAAAGAGGGCATTAAGTTTCCTTCTAGATTATTCTATCCAGTTAAAAATGGAAGTATCTGAGGCAGACAGTATTCAGGAACAAAGACCGGATGGCTGGCTAGATTCTCTTGTGCTGTAGTTATCGGGAATGTGAACATGTAATAAAGAAGAAGGTTGTTAAGGAGGAGCTAGCAGTTCTACAGCCTTGCTCATTACTGAGGTATATGAGTAAGGAACACGGAGGCCAGGGCTCTTTTTTCAATGAATTCTTACATCCTAAGAAGGATGACGAGGCTGCCTATGGCAGATGAGAAAGAGCCCATCCACGTTTTTGACATGTGTTTGGTTAGAAGCTTAGAGTCAAGTATGAGATTGAAAGGGTAAGATTCAGGGTGATTTTATTACTTGTTTATTTTCCATCTGTGCCCAGTAGCTCCACAGAACAGAGATCTATACAAAATAGTCTGCTTTGTTCACTGCTGTATCTCCAGTCCTTGGAGCAGTGGCCGGCATGTAGAAAGTGCTCGATAATTACTTTCAAAGAGGGTGAAGCAGGGAATGAAAGGAGAATTGTGGAGAGGGCAGCAGGGTAAGCAAACAGTCATCAGAAGTGAGGAAGTACAGAGTCCAGAGCTTCGAGGCCAGCAGACCCCATAGAGAAGCTGTGAACGCTGAAAGTCACCCCCAGAACAGGGGGGTATGCGCACAGGCCCAAACAGAATCTGCAGGACCCCAGCCCTGTGCTCCCGGCATTCCATGCTACTCTCTGATGACCCCCTAGGCATTTCCAACAAACATTCTAATTAGCATCTGCTAGTAAGGCCTGAATTATGCATATCTGAGCCCAGCCTCCCCATGTATACAATTGAAGTAACATATCTTTCAGGATTGTTGTCATGATCAAATTTCAGTAATAAATGTGAAGTACACAGCACTTGGCAATGATTAGGACTCAACAAATAGTAGTTATTGTTGTTGTAAAATAATACAGATGGTTTATTTATTTAAAGTTTGTTTTTAGATTGTTTTCTTAATTATTGGATGTTCATTGTGATTAGTTGTTTTAGAAAAATTAAAAGGCATACTTTGCTTTAAAAAATTTAAAAAAAAAAAAAAAGAAAGGAGCAGTAGATAAAGTTACTTGTGACACTGGTAAAATGTATGCTTGTAGACCAAGTCCCGGAATATAGAATCAAGGCATTGACAGCTCTGGTCCCTAAGAGTGAAGCAGCACTAAAAACGTGGCATATTTGATAAGTATCACACATGAGGTAAAACAGGGAAAAAAATTAAATCCCTAAGAAAAATGTGTTTAGCCAGTGTAACCTGTTGGACTGGGTTTGTTATTGTTGTTTTGTAGAGGTGGGGTCTTGCTACCTTGTCCAGGGGTCTTGAACTCCTGGCTTCTAGTGACCCTCTCTCTTCAGCCTCTCAAGGTGTTGGGATTACAAGCGTGAGCCAACACACCAGGCCTAGTTTTTTGTTTTGAGAGTAGTTAATAGCAAGATAAAATAGAAAATAAATAATTGGACTAAAAACAAGCTAAGAAAATGATCCTGCAATAGTTTACCTGCCTGTTTCTAGCAGATTTTCCCAAGAGACTCCCAAGACTCCTAAGAGACCTCCACAAATAGATGGGTGTGAATAACAAACCAGCAGTGTAGGCTTTCTAGAGGCTGATGCAATGACACAACCCACACTCTTTTTTGTCTCTTCTGTTTGAGGGTGCTCTGAGCTTGTCTTTGCAAAAAGATGCATATACAAATATTTTTTCTTCTGTGTCATTAAAATTTCACACTTACATGCCCTGTGGTGAGTGTTTCAAATATGTATTAATAAAATGAAGTGCTTTCTCATAACTATTAAGAGACTCCGTTTTCACATACCACATTTCACCGAAAAGGTGTCTTGGGTGATTGAAGTCATTAATTCAGAAATAACAAGGTCGGTCTTGCCAGACAGAAGACTGCTATAACACAAGATCAGCATAGGATTCTGACACTTATCCCCACACTGAATTGCAGAGTATGTTATGAAAAACACAGTTTGAGTTATTTGGGATCAACTCAGTAAATCTCAATTATTTACACTCATAAAAGGATGAAATACACTTAATAGAACAAAATCACTAATCTGAAATCATGTTGATTTTCCCTTTGGAAAGCAGTTAGAGACACATATTCAGAGGCTAAAATAATCCGAGTTGATTCCCCCACCCCTCTTCATTCCCCTCTGTACACATACCGAGGCCAGAAACTTCGCAGTTAATCAAGTCCCTCTCTATTGTCCTTACCCACAAGATCTCTTGTTCCCCAATACCTGTCACCACTGTTTCTTCTCTGCTCCCTCATTTAGGTTCTCATCACCTCTGGATTATCTCTTGTCTTGTTCTGCCCAGAGCTACTGCACAGCACAGGTTCAAGGGGCACCATTTATACTGACTACAAAGTGAATGGTGTCCCTTGGACCTGACAATGTAATGGCCTTGCCACCTGCCTTCTTTCACTTGCCCCCTTAGTCGTCTTTTAATGCAAACATGGAAATGGTGCTCCATTTTTGAAATCTTAAAAATCAATTGAAATAATGTTGAAGATGATCATAAAGGCAGGCACATGCCCTGTGCCGTGCACAATGCTAACCAAGCATTTTACGTTTCTTAGCTTGTTTAGTTCTTACAGCAATTCTATGAGGCAGGCACTATGATTATTCCTGGTTTACAGATGATAAAGGAGGTTCAGTGTTGAGTAATTTGCCCAAGGTCATACAATTCCATGGCTCCCTTTCACTTGGGGGTGGAATAACAATGGTTCAGAGCATGACTCGAACAGTGGCTACCTGTGCCGAAACCTCATCAGCTGTTGAGGACTGCATGAGTTAGATCAACGTAAAGTGGATTTAGTGAGGCCCCCAAGTTAGCTCATGTTGTTATTATTAGTATTTCAGTATACAGCTCAAATTGGCGAGAATACGACACATACAAAGTGCCTGCATCTCTTTCCAGCTTTGTCTCTGTCCACAGACCCTTTTGTATTCCAGTTGTTTCTCCAAAGGACACTGCTGATGCACTTCCAGTTTCTCTGCATACCTGCATCCTCTTTCTGGGACACTGTTTTCTTCTTTGAAAGGTAAATATTATTCACTCATCACACTTTGTCTGATCCCTCCATGCTGACAGAAGCACTTTGCTACCCTAAAGCACAGTGTCTTTCTCTATTACTTCACCAGGTTTCTGACATGATATTTTTGCATATAGGTCTTCCTGCTGGACTGTGAGTTCTTAGAGAACTGGGCCCTCTAACAAGCAGCATCTGCTTATTACACAGCCTGTACTGGTGTGGCGCCTGGCATCTGGAAGACACTCAGCAAAATGCACAGAACTGGATTGAACTGGCATAGGGTTGGCTCAGCTTGTAAATAAACATGTTGCAAAAATTCATCTTCATTTTCTGTGGTCCAGTGATTTAAGAGCATCTGATTATTTATTATCTGCTATAGGCAATGCAATGATTCTGGTTTGGATGTCTGACAATCTGAAATTAAAAGCTTGACAACAGTGTTCTGCTGATGAGAACAGCATTAACCTTGAAAATGCACTTATAATAAAGAATGGTTAGAATGCCAATTAACATACAGACCCTCACGTAGCTGCTACATTCAGATAGAAATTAGCGAGAGAACAGTAAATTTGCTTACTAAGAAAGATGAAATCTCCTGCCCTGCTGTAATTTTAGGCTTTAAGACTTCTCACAGGGTATACACATCCCTCTATTAATAGAAAACATTGCTGGTTAACATATATGTCTCAATTTCAAAGCATTTAATAGTCTTGTACTATACTTAGAAAATATTTTCCAATGGGCCTGTGGCTAACCTCTCATAGTGTTTCAGGGTCAGTGCTGAGCAGAGGGTTATTAGACGAGAAATTCAAGAGAACTGCTATCTTTTCTAAGAAAACAGGAAGGTCATTGCTAGAAAGGTTCAAGGTTCTTATTTTAGAGGAGAAAAGTAAGGCCCAGAAAGTTAAGTGACTTCCTCAAATCACACGGCCTCCAGGCAGGTGCAACACCATACAGGAAGGCCCTAAGTCAGAATTTGGAGGGGTACAGGATAAGCCAGGAGAGATGGCCAAGGCTTGGACAGCCACTACCAGGGGTTTAGATTATATTCCAAGATGAATGGCCAGCAGTGTGAAGGATATCATGCAGGGAAATGCTAGGATCTGATTTATGTGATCACATATAAACATGCTACTATTGCTGGGAGGAGAAAGACCAGCTGGAGGTTCTTCCAGTGTACAGACATGTAATAATGGGATCCCAGGTGAGAGTGTGACTGTGGAACTGGAAAGAAGAGAATGGATTTGCGATGTATTTTAGAATGAGAATTTAGAGGACTTATGGAAGGTAAGGAAGAGGAATGGATCAAGGTGACTTTTATGTTTCTGATGTGGGTGGATAATGGTACTATATATGAGCGGGAAAAATAATAAGAACAAGGAACCAAGAATCTGACTTTGGACATGTGGTTATGGGAGGCTAGAAGTGGAAGCCATACAATAGCTGCTGCATTGCATGGTGTCTGTCACAGAGTAAGCATGGTGCTGATGGTTATTGTCACTGCAACTATCACCATCACCCAAGTAGAGTTACTACGATCAAGGAGAAACAGATCAGAATTATGATGTTTGTACAGGGGCTAGTTTGACTACATAATGAATGGTAGATACATTTATTGGTAAATCGATGCAGATGCCTTGGATGTTGGGTATAAATAGGCATTCACTGAAAGGACACTGATTTTGATGACTCTTCTTCATAAGTAGTCAGAGACCTGCTTTGAATGACAGCTATTACTGATGACCTAAATCTTATGCAGAATTTGTTACCAAATTTTTCTACTCCAAAGTAAGTAGTTTTGACTTATAATAAACTGCTTATTGGTATAAATACTAGCATTCCTATTGATAGCTTATTGTTTGGATGTTATTACCCAATCTCTAAAAATTGATTCATTTATAACATAGTTCAAAGATGTCTTCCACCGTCAGTAAAAACTGGGTATCACCTTAAGAGAATATGCCTGATACTGTTTTGGAGCAGTCGATTTTTGGCCAGCTATGTGCTCAGATACTCCTCTACTGCTCTCTACTGTCCACAATTACTCAGCAGACCTTTAAGTTTGCACAGGTAGCAAACCATTGGGGAAGAAATAGAAACATTTACTTTCTCTAGACTTCACCCCAATTTATTTTGGGAGATGTACATACCATAAGTAGTCAATCCATCTGGAGCAGTAAATATTTTTAGAATATCCATTCTCAAGGATTTTCAGCAGGCATTATTTACAATCATCACTCTCTAACCTCTCAGAGAGGTCATTTTTAATGAGTTCCAATGTGAACTACTTGCTCCCTTGCTTTGTCATGCTGGCTTTTGACAGTGTTATGGTTCAACTTACACAAGGTATTGTTTCAATGCCTTCACAATAAGACCTGGATGCTTGCCAGATAACATAATCTACAAAGTGCATGAATAAAGGAAAAGAAGGTCATAATAACTCTTTGCCTTACCTCATGAGAACACCAGATGCTATAAAACCAAATTCAGTGTTCAATGTATACATCTGTTACTTCCAACACCCATAGGATCAGAATTTAAGGGTGGATACAACTAAAAATCACAGTACAGCAGAGAATTGCAGTGATATTTATGACTCTTGTGTTAAGTGTTTCCAAGAGAAGGAAAGGCACATTTTCAAGCAGCCAAAATAATTTAAAAGCTATAATTGTGTGTGTGTATACATGTATGCACAAATGCTCAAAGGAGACATACTTACCTTAATTTAGTGGGGATTTATCTCAAATACCAAGATCTAAATTAAGCTGCTTGTTGTAGTGGGTCTTATAATATACTAAATAAATAAATAAATTGCTTGAACAGCCTACATTTTCTAGACAATTGCTATTTTTCTTTATCTACAGAATAAACTGGTCTCTTCCCAGTTTCAGAAGCTGAGAGCTGAGTTTCCAGGGTCTCTTCAATGACTTGCCTATTCTCATTTACAGAACCTAACAATTCCCATGTTTAAGACTTTAAACCCACCTAGATCATGAAAATAGTGCCCTCTGCTGGAAAAAAATCAAGAGAAACTAGACTCACAAACCCTCTCCTTTTTTTCTTGTTTTGGTTTCATTACTTGAAATACAGAAAAGAAACATTTATATTTGTTTTAGGAGTTAACCTAGTATCCTCACCTACGCCCTTATTAAGCTAGATGCTCCATCAATCTCTTCTATCCTGGAGAATTTAGGCTGTTTTGCTGAACATTTCTTTTTCAAAGCGAAAGCCTCACCCCAAACATTGACTCCATATAGCTTTTTGACTGAGTAAATAGGGTTATTAGGTTACCACTTCTCTGCAAAGCAGCCAGAGTACCTGTATACATGAAGGAAAATATAAGAGAATGGTGGATTGTTCGAAAAGCATCTGAGGCCTACTCATTGCCTGCCAGGTTCCCAAACAGGAAGCTACTGGGGTGGTAAATATAACCCCAGTGAGTGAGTTACTCCAAAGGCACCTTTTGTAAAACTCTAACTTTGGGAGAAGTGGAGGCTGCACTGGATACATTGATAGTGAAACAAAAGGGCTGAAGTTGAAGAACATTTACAATATTGAAATCACTGACATAACAAGATGACGAATTTGAGTGTTGTCTTTAATAGGAATTTTTCTGCTGCTCTACAAAATAATGACCTCAGCACTGTGCCACAAAGCCACCATTGTCAAGGGTGCTCTATAAACACTGCTGTGAGGATCCAACCCACTTTTAATTCTTTATCAGGGAAACAAGAGAGTCACAAGGTGATTGGCAGTGGAATCAAATGCTTTCCAATAGGACTAGACTCATAAAAGAGCTTACAAAGGTTCAGTTCCTCTGAAACCAGGGCCCCTTTGGTGTCTATGTGACCTAAGAGTGACCATTCTATAATAGAATGAATGGGAAACTGCCTGTTCACTATGAATCCTAAACAAGTCTAAGTAGTTCTTGTTGAATCATCAATGACAAATCCTTAGGTCAGCAGAGGCCTGAAGTCATCTGTCATCCAAATGTAAGAGGAGAGAGGCACATAAAGCCATGTGCAATGTTTAACCTCGGGTTCCAAGTATTTAATTTTGAGTCCTCTTTTCCTCATGGGCTGTCTTCAACTTTCCAAAACAACTCTAATGAAATGCAGCTGGATTCTGTACCCTTCTCAATAATGCAGGAGATGGGAAAAATGATCTTGCTTAGTTGCCTACACCTTTTAAAAGCTCAAGTGTGAACGAACTATCAAAACCTTCTGAAACTTATGAAGCTGAATTCTGTCGCCAGTAACACATTTTATAGCTTTTAAAAGAAAAGCTATGGGGAATTTTGAGCAGGACCTGGGTATTTAGAAACACAGTTCACTCATTTAATTGGGAGCCGTACAGCTAAGCTTCAGATAATTTAAGTCTTAAACTTTCTCTTGGGGGTTTTAAGGGCATTGATCATAAAGTACTTATTTAATCTTCTTCGACTCTGTGACTGCTTTTTGGCACTAAGGATCATCCCTGCCCTGCTCCCTCCCAGGTCTGAAGAGCGGGACATGGCATTCAGCATGTGTTAGTGAAAACATAGAAACAGCCAGCATTCTTTAGAGTACAGTTTTAGGACCTTTCTACTGCAGTGAAGCCATTTTGGTTATTTCCAGTAAATATTTATTTTATTTGGCACTGTGCTAGCTCCTTATTTTATTAATTAGCATTATGTTTCATTCTGAATACTAAAATAGAAGCCTTTCAAGTTAGTGAGGATCCCAAATGTGTTTATAATAAAATGCTAATATCATCTTTGTAGCTTTGGGGATTTTGGTGTTGATAAATTTGAGGGTGTTTTGGAGCGACGTCTAGCACTATAATAGAGCAGCACATTACAAAACCATGGCAGGTTTATTCTATTAAGAAATCACACCCCTAGACGTATCTGAAAAACTTCCTTTGGAAGGTTGCAAAAGGCCAGATGCAATTTTTTTTTGCTTAAAAAATTAGTCTAGGAATATAAATATCAAGTGTTTATGATTTTAGAAAGTCCAACTATCTGTCTAGAATTCTGGGTCAAAGTTAGCAGGTTAGGGTCAAGTTGTTTTTAAAATTTCTCCGAATATGCAACAGATGACACTTCACAATTCCAGCTGTGTTCCACCTGGTCTAGAACAAAGCCCTAAATGTACTAGGAAATTTCCAATTAGGTAAGAAAAACACCAAAGAGAATGGGTGGATTCATGAGGCACGAGCATGTGGACTTTTTTTTTAAGTGCTGAACAAATCACCAAGAAATAATTTCTCCGAAGACACTGAGGGGACAGAATTGGCATATAATTCCTATACATATTCTGTTTTTGTGCCTGTCCCCCTGAAATGTCACAGTCAAGTGGATCTCATGCTAACCAGCTTCCTGGCTCTGGTAGGTGTCTGGGGCTGGAAGCTGGCTTCCACCTCTTTGCACCCTGAGAATTACTTCCCCACCTTTCCTCCCTTTCTCCCTTCCCTGGGCAATTTAGAGGGGGGAAAAGTGTTAAATTTTTTTCAATAGTCATTGATTATGTGTAAGATTTTTAAACTTCTTGTATCCTCCACTTTGGGTATCAAGGGAAAGCTCAATGATAAGAATCTAATCTGCAAGGTTTGTGGCCAATATGGCGCAAGTTCAAAATGACTCTGAGCTTGTGATAGAAGTCAGTGAGTATTCTCTCAGCATCTATTGTGGGCTGGGTGTTACAGCGGATGAAGAGCAAAGAAAGACACCATCCTTCATCTCAAGCTTGCTTTCTTGTAGTCTAGAAATTTAAGAACTTAAATTAGGTACTTTTAATCCCATGATTCTAAAAGTACCTAATTTAAGTTCTTAAATTTCTAGACTAGAAGAAAGAATTCAGTAGTTGTGATAAACGAGGTTAAAATTGTAAGCCATATGATATTGACAATATTTGAACATTTTTATCTGTAAAATGGGAGTTTCATGTGGCTCGACCTAATACTTTGTGAGAATTTAGAGCTTGATACATAATGTTCTGTGATTTTTAGTAGCAAAATCATAGTAGTTTGAAAGGATTTTAAAACAAATGACCTATGTATCACTGCCTTTCCCCCTTTATTGTAATTATTTAATATAATTTATTTTTCTAAAATATAAATGAGCAAACTTTCATTTTCAAATGGCCATTCCTTTCTTCACAAACTTTCCGCCTCAAAACAATGCTTTTCTAGATCTTGCTCTCCTTTTTGCCTCCTTTTCCTTGAAGTCTCCAGAGTACAGGTTCCTCTGAAGTATCTCTTTAAACAGAGTTCATGGAAAGGGGAGCCATCGCACCAAAGAAAGGAAAAAGTAGAGGACTGGCAATGTGCCATTATCCTAAGGCCTGTTGCACATCAGTATGTGATAAGTTCTTCACTGAACTAACTACAAGCAGCAGTATTTCTGTTCAGATTCATTTACCTCTATTTTTTTCATTTACTTGAATTATTTTTGTGCTTTTGACATTGTTAACTGAGATGGCAATGGTACACACAACTATTCTGCAATCCACAAAAAATAAAACAACACATACAACACTGCAATGCAATTCTCTCTCATCAAACTGATCAACTGCAAGAGCTAGGGTGTCATTTCCCACGTTTAGATGAGCCCAGGTGAGACGGCACAAGCAATGGGTGTCTCAGAAGATCCCACTGAAGTGCACATGAACAGAAAGTACCAAGTTGAAACGTCTGCCAAGATCAGAGAGTGTGAGGCCAGCTCACCACTATAGTGTTTTATACTATAGTATACTATAGTGTTTCAGTATTTGAAATGTTATATTTCAGTGTCAGACAAGTAAGGACTTTCCGGTGCGTCCCTAAACTCTAACCTTGCAGGGGTCAGAATCTACAATTCATCAGCTGTGGGGGGAGAAGGAGAAACCTTACGTGAGGGAGAGAGAAGGAGCCAGACACACCTCCCGTCGTCAACTGCAGCACGCAGAAGCTGGGAGAGAGAAAATACTTTAACTGTAAATCACACTCCGAGTTTTGACTATGACATGGAGTTGGATTTACAAATTAGCAAATTAAGACTGTATTAAAGGAGAACAGAACAGTTCTGGGCTCACCCAAATATTCATCCTGGATAGGGGAAGAACTGGATCCCACTGAATAATTTAAAGAAACAGTGAAAAACAAAATAATGTTGCTTTAGGATCTGACCTTATGAACCATATTTGTCCAATGTCCTGGTTACACAGCTTAGAGGTCTCTGTCCTTGGGCTCGAGAAGGGCTTTAAGTGTGAGTGATGAAGTCTGAGGGAGAATGGCCGCTGCTCATTCTCGGGTTTTTGAATGTCAAAAATTCAGGTTTCAACCTTTGAGACTCTTCTTTTTATAGTCTGGACCCCCTTAATTCGTTACCTCAACTGTGAGGTACAGATGAAGACATCTTCTGAGGACGCCAAATCTCCATTTTAATAGTACTTCATGAAGGCTATGGTTGAATTTCTGCACTTGTTTCCCCTGAGGTACACTGACTCAGAGGCAACACAGCAGTAATACATTTCCATTTTACTATAGGATACCATCACTCTAGCAAGCTTTTCTGTTCATTATTTTCCTCTCCTGCTCTAATTTAATCTTGCTGTCTCCCCCACCTTTTTGATGAATACAATGATATTAACACTTCTTGACTATAAAGATATGTATGACTATTTGCTATTGCATGAAAATGATAATTCCTACAATGTGTTGACCATCTACCTGTTCCAAATACTTCATATATTTTATCTCTGATAGTTACAACAGGGAAAAAGTAGCAGTATCTCCATCTTATAGAAAGAGAAACCTCAACAAAGAATGTCAGAGTTGCTCCAGTTTATAAAGTTATCACATCAGGGAGTCCAGACTCTCACCTGTGTGTGTTTGATCCCTGGTTCATTTGTTTCTGTAGGATGAACAGAGGGGGCAATCATTGTACAAATGGAACAAGAAATTTGTTTCATTTATCCCTAGTTATGTGACGAACTTGTGGATTATTTTATTAGTCCTTTAGCCATGTTGAGTGAGATAAAAATCATGCTGTGCCCATTAATTTCACCTAACAGGATATTATAAGACCGACCTGCCACCATGGATAAAGCATCCTAAGCAAAGGTGATGGAAACTGTCTTATTAGCTGGATAACTTCAGTTTCATCTCTATCCACACTATCATTTCCTTTAATATTATACTATAGTGTTTCAGTATTTGAAATGTTGTAGCTTAGGAGTTCAACTTATGATAAAGACACTCTGTAACTTTCCCCAGTGTGTCAATTTCAAATATAATGCAAAGAAAGAATAGAATGCCAGTGGAATGCTTATGGTAGTGACTTTGACTTCAGAGGAGTTCAGAAATGTCTAACACCCACAACCTTTGCTTCCTTGTTTACATAAAATAGACATCACTTAATAATGTATGTTTTCCACTTTGGCATTGGATTCTATTCACCCTGATTCCTGTTTTCATTTCTTTCACTCCACTTTCTTCCCAATCTGCCTGATGCATTTTGTTTTCTCAAAATTCTGCCTTTTCTATTGGTTGTGAATGAGTTTTCTCCCTCTGTTCCCTTCTTTCCTGCTACCTCCTGATGCCTCCTCCCACCATCTCTGCTTACTTGTGTCTAGTCCTGCTGTTCGCCTCCCTTCATGTTTTCCTTCTTTGACTCTCTTCCCCTGTCTTCACTCTGCACATTCTGGCACCATCTCTCTCCTTCCCTCCCTCCCATCCTTCATGCCTCCTGCAACTTTTCCTCATTATTGCTGCATGTATAAACAGGCTCAAGGCAATCCATCATTTACGCACATGCCCTCAGATAATCTGCTGCATCTCACAGACAGTAGTTAACTGCAGCAGCAAATGTGACATGCTCATTTATTATCTTCTTAGGAGGAGTGCCGAAGCAGGGGTCAAAAATGAAAGAGACATCTCACATGATTCAGTGGCTTCTGAAGAACGAGCTGGTGATAAGAAGAAAGCTGTTTTCTTACATTTAAGATCGACTGCAAACATGTTTCTAATGAGACAAGGCTGCTGAAAAATATATAAGGCTCTGAATGACATTAATTTCTGTCTTTCTGATGTGTTCACATTAGTCTCATTCTACTATTACAATTAATAATAAGTTATTGCAGGGAATTTACAATGTGCCAGCCTTTCAGTGTTACTTTTCAAGTATTTAAAGTGAATTTATCTAATTCAGGGATCTTCCTATGGTTGTACCATTTGTGTATTACATTAAGGAGACCAGCTAGTGGGGAGAGCTGAGGCTGTTTGCTGACCGATAGGTGGAAGCTATCATTATTACCACTTTTGGGATGAAGAAAATGAGGTAAGCAACTTGCCCAAGTGGAAGAACCATTTAAATTACGAAGTTAAAACTGGGTATTTTGGGACTTGAAATGACAAATGTATAATATACTATCCAGTATCGTATTCTCTTCCTAAAGCATACACAAATTGAAGGCAGGTACTGTGCCTGTCTTATTCATCCTGGTAGCTACTAGTTTTAGAATAAAGAAAAAGAATAAGGGTAAAAGTCATGAAAAATTTAAGGATTGGTCTTTCTAACAAAAGAGAAATGCGGTGATCGTAAAGAAGCTGCCCAATGTTGTAACTCTTACGCATCAGTTTTATCTTCACTTCCATCAGACCCTGGGCTCAGGTGATGGTGGAGAACGTGGGAAAGTCTGGACTGACCCACCTGGACGTGGAGCACACCTGGCTGCAGGTGGAAATGCAAGACAGGCCTCCAGAGTGCAAGATCAGATCCTGTGATGAGGGGCAGAGAGTGGGAGGGGGGTGGGAAGGAAGTCCACTAAGAGGTACTAGAAGGAATTCTGGGGGCAGAAAGGAGGCTGAGTAGATCTGGCCTGCAGGGAAGCCTATTTTCAGATTAATTTGGCGAGTTGTGGGAGGTAGATGGTTGGTGTTGAGTAAGCTTGGGGAGAGGTAATTTTAATAACAATGTTAACATACATTAAATATTATCCCCTGTCTGAAGCACTTTGTAAGTGTTACCTTATTTCCTCCTCACCAAAATCTCTGGGATTGGTATTATTAGTCCTCCCACTTAAAAAAAATTGAAGTAAGTTGTCAAAGTTTTAATGACAGTAAAAGGCACACTGTGGAGTTACTCCCAGCTATGTTGATTTCAAAGTCCACACTCTTGGATGGAAGTTTCCTGAACCTGGAGGATCAGGGAAATTACACAGCTTTTGAGGATGTGCTTGGCCTTGAGGGCCAAGACTGGCACCCAGAGACAAAGTTCAGGGAAGGTTCGGGGAGAGGAGTTGGATTAAGGGCCTTGTTACTAGCGCCCCACATTTGAGCAGAACAGCCTCAAGATGACTTGACATTGCTCCACCCAACTTCCAAATGAGGGAAGTGGCCTGAATTCTCTCTGGCTAAGAAGTGTATTGGTTCTGAAACCGAGGGTGTAGCTGTTGCTGTGGCAATGGGAGGCCTGTGCAGTAAGAAAGCCATTCTGCCATTAAATTTTGAGTTCAGCTTGTTTTATCTGCCAGTATCTGTCCCAAAGCAATCTCAAATCCTTTTGGAATGAGGTAGGGTATAAACTTAAAAAATGTACATGTCTACATAGTGAATACATTTCCCCAAGCAGCCTTAAAAAGTGTGTGTAAATTTTTCTTAAATACATTTTTTTATTTAATTGAATATTTTCTTTATGTGCGGCTACTAAATCATCAAAATACTTCCAGTGGCTCACTAGGATGCATATCTAGAAGCAGCTCTGTGTTTTGGTCTCAAGTGTGTTTGCAGGTTCCATATAATTTTTTACTTATATTGTTTATCTCCTCAAAATGATTGCTTCAAGAAAACTGAAGACACAAAGCCAGTGGTAAGGGGCTGGCACACAGGGTGAAATTAAAATGCCACTGCATTCATACCAGGCAAAAGTTGGCAATATGGCTGGATTTCCACCCTAAGTTTCCAAACTCTGATGATAAAAATGGTCATAAAATTAATTGGAATCATTTTACTTCTCGAGCACAGGTACTTTTCTTTTGACAGAGAAATTATTTATACACTGTTTTGTGCTTAGTAATAAATAGTCTCAGAAAAAGTCTCTGGAGACAGAAGGAAGTGTGGGAGACACTGGGTTGTCAAAACGATGACTAGGGGCATGAACTACAGGTCTTGGCAGTGCCATGGCAAGGAGAATGAGGCGCAGACTGTTTGCTTGGCCCCCAGCCCTCCTCCCACCCCTGAGGCTGGTCCAGCTCTAGACAGCTGGGTTTGGAGCTGCTCCTACTCAGGGGCAACTCCCCGCAGGCTGGGAGTGGGGCTGCTCCTGGGGCATCCTCAGGCCAGCAGTTCCTCTGGATGGTTGGGGGAGAGAGAAAAGACACATGGAGGGCTGTGGATCACAGCTGGGTGTTCCTGAGGGAGCCCAAGCATTCTGGACCAGTCCTGGATGAACTCTGACCAAACCTAGAAGATCTCCTGTTTTTCGTCATGCTGCCATGCTACTTCAGTTTTCTTCAAAACCCTAACATTTCACTAGCCTCTTATACTGCCTCTGACTGCCCTGGAATGATGAGAGGGGAAGTGGAAAGAGCAGGGGACTTGGTGCCAGAGAACTGGATTCTACTTCTAGCTCTCCTGATCTTGACTTTGGGCAAGTCAATTAAACTTTGCCCAAGTCAGTGCCCTCATCTGTCAAATAGAGGGTGGATGGCAAGCCTCACTGGTCAGTGTGGGATCTGGAGATCATCTGGCCCATTTGACACAAGGACCTTGTTTTAGAGATGAATAAACCAAGGTATCAAACAGCCTCATGCTCTCCTGGGCTCTCAGGTGGCGTGGGGACCACGCTTGAACTCCAGGGCTCCTGCCCTTCCTCTACTCCATTCGACATATATACCACACTGTCAGAATTAAAGTCTTGTCTGCTGTGAGACTCCACGGAGCAATTTAGACTGACACTGACACAGTTTCTGTCCTCACTGTTTGCAATGCAAAGAAATCCCCTCATTAACAATACAAAAGAATGAGAGTATCTGCATCTGCATAATATCATACACTATATTTATAATCATCATCATGAAAAAAAAATGCTTTACAAACTACTGTGTTAATGATCCCAAGCAGCATCTGTTGCTGGAGAGGAAATTAATTTACTCACAAATAATAGCTAGGTAGGAAAGAAAGTAAACTGACACCACAGAGCAGCAGTCCCCAACCTTTTTGGCAGCAGGGACTGGTTTCGTGGAAGACAATTTTTCTATGAATGGGGGTGGAGGGTGGGGTGGAGATGGTTTCAGGATGATTCAAGTGCATTACATTTATTGTGAACATTATTTCTATTATCATATTTTAATATATAATGAAATAACTATACAACTTATCACAATGTAGAATCAGTGGGAGCCCTGAGCTTGTTTTCCTGCAACTAGATGGTCCCATCTAGAGTGATGAAGGACAGTGACAGACAGCAGGCATTAGATTCTCACGAGGAGTGTGGAACCCAGATCCCTCCCATAGGCAGTTCATAATAGGGTTCGCATACTAACCTGACAGAAGGCGGAGCTCAGGCTGTGATTCTCCCTTGCCCACCACTCACCTCCTGCTGTGCAGCCTGGTTCCTAACAGCCCATGGACCAGTATAGGTCTGTGGCCCAGGAATTAGGGACCCTGGCCATAGATCAACTGTGGTGTTTACTTGTGTCTTCTCTTCTAGATTAAGTTTCTTAAGAGCAAGAACTGAGTCATTTTTGTTTGATCAGCATGTAGCATCATGCCTGGTCTGGGTAAGAGAAATGAAGATTATGGATAATCCAAAAGCCTTCGATCTCCTTTCACGCCTTTCCCACCTTTCCCCATAAACCTTTGTTGAAGATTGCTGTGGAAGTAATGCCTGCTTTGAGGAACTAACACCTCTCTTGACACCATTATAAGGAAAGGGGCAAAGAAAGAGTGGCAGAAGGAAAAGGAGAGGGTTAGGGGTTGAAAATTCTAAATAGCAGGTTGGTTATAAGTGGATCATCATGGTATTTCATATGCATTCCACTGCTGTATTATGTCCCACGTATGAGGTCTGAGGATGCCCTATTACCTCGTGGTCTAAACCCCAGTAAAGAACAAGAGTCCCAAATTAGCTTGTGAAGCCTCAGCAGTGGCAAAGAGGAAGACTTGTCCGGCTGGTGGCAGTAAAGCTGGGCTCTCAATGCCAGATATAGCCAGAGTGTCACTCTGTGTCTATACAACATTAAACAAACGAACAAAATCTTGGTACTGCCTTTTGAGTCACTTTCTTCCTCGATCTCTAGTTCAAAGAGAATAAAGCCTAAGCAAAAAGTCATCTCCATTATGGAAGTGTTTCCTCACACATGTGCAGGGTCCAGACTTACGTGAAATCCTACATGCTGAAAGAGACAACGGGATGCACAAGGTCATGATGACTTTCCAAGTCTCTCTAGCCATTAGGACCCACTACCTCCCAGAGTTGGAGCAAGGAGATCTTGGCGATTGTATGTGCAGACGATAAAAGAGCAATGATAAAAACTCTCCAGCTGGAGCAGAGTCGCCTAACTGCCACTGGAGCCTCCAGTCCTGTTTCCTGTGCGGGGCACATTGGAAACACACTGGTGTTGTTTTCCCTTTTTAAATGCTGTTTTATGTTTCAGCTTTCATGTTGTCCCAGTTACTGCACTACGGCGTCTTCACATACCGACTCAGTGTTTCATGTTCATTTGGAGAGAATGTTCCCTCCCTTCTCCTTCTGAGACATAAAAAGGAAGACGCTGCTGTCGTGGATAAGCAGCTATAGGAGTATATGGGGCTCAGGGTGAGAAGAGGGAGAACAAACTGAAATTCTAACTAATCTGGCCCATCTCATCTCAGAAAACCAGAACTCTATGAATGATTTATGATTCTCCTGACCCTCACAGCAATGCAGATTGTGGCTCTTGCCAAGAACAAATTAGGCCGTCTGCATCTGTTACTTTTCCCAACTGAGAAAATCTCCTTGTGTGAGGAAGGAGCAAGGTCAGCAGACAGAACAAAGGATCAACCCAAGAGAAGGAAATGATAAGGGGGCATTCCAGTGCGTCTATTGGAAATGCTACTCAATCAAGTCTGTTCAAAACTCCAAATGAGCACTTGGTTGCATGTGTGCCTCTAAAATACTCAGAATAAGCAACCAAATAAAGTACCTGGAATAGCGGTGCCATCAGGCACATTCCAGATGTTTAACTCTTGCCTTGCTTCAGGGGCATGCATGACTCCGGACCAGCTATTGACTAGGTTTGGCTCAGGTAACCTTGACCTTATCCCCCCAGACCGAGGGTCCTGTCCATGCCACAGCCCTGGAAATCTTTAGGACTGAACCCCTCTGCCCTTGGGCTCCTGCTGTGTCCAGCGAGTTGTGATTGCTGGCTCCATGTGTAGCTTTTGAAGGGAGCTTGAGGTTTTCTCCTCCCCCTCAAACCCCAAAAGAAAGGTCCTCTGCACTTGGATCAAGGAATCAGAGTTCTCGGGAAAACACAGGTGGGCCCTGGTGTTAGAACTTTCCGTGGCAGATATAAAAAGGCGAAAGAGCCTATTGTAGTGTGTCTTCTCATCCTTCTCAGGCGCAGGTGCAGAAAGACAAGCCTCTTACTTGTCAGGGGCCCACTTTGGAGCAGAACCAGAGGATGGGAGGTCTGGAGTGGATAAGGTCAACACTTGCAGGCCTAGTCTTCAGGGAAGGGCTTTTTAAGATCGCCTTTACATTTTACTGCTGGCCTGGGGAATGGTAAAGCATCAGAAAGGCCAGCCTCAGGGTTTAGGGCTGGGGAAAACAGGTCCCTTCACCTCCAGGGGAAATAGACTTTAGGCAAAAACAGATCCAGAGGCTTCTATATAGTATAACCCCCTCACCAATGTAGACAGTCAGATGAGGAATTAGGGCCAAACCCCAACTATTTGAGGAGGAGTCTGTCTTTGCCCAGGTCTTCTATGACTATATCCCTGGAAGTCCTTGGACTCTGGGATTTGGCATGGTGGTAAAAATCTTTTCTCAAGAGACATACAATTAAAAGTTAAGATACTCTGGCGTGGTCTGACTACTAATCAAGAGTAGTAACATTATTTTCCTTATATTCTTCCTTATTAAATGATCTAATTCTTTCAAACACCTGGTAGAATATTGGTATAAATGAAACAGACTTTTGAGTTGATGAAATCCAACCCCTTCATTTTACAGATGCTTAAGTTAGATCCACAGAGATGATTTCTCTAGGCTAGGCCACCCTCTTAGTTAGTGGTAACTGAGAGTAGTGCACAAGGAAAGCGGGAGTCACTGGAAAGGCCTGGAGAATTTAAAACAACACATGACACTGAAGGGGTAAAATCTTAGCCATCATCCATCACACACTGAGTGAGGTCCTACTATGTGCTAGGTACCGCAGGCTGAAGTGTGAGGTCAGACAGACATAGCCACTGACCTTGCAGGAGATATATAAAATACTGTAAGTACCAAAAAACAAGAAATGGAAGCCAGGCTAGTTTTACTTTAAAGAATGAGTGCTTTGCATCATGAGAAACTAGTAGGTACCTTGGCCAACTGTGTATTCAGCCATCAGAGTACCTCAAAGATAAGAGATTACATCCTTCCTATTCATATATATGAATGTATTATTTCCACATTCATGAAAATGAAAGGGAATGTTAATTTCAAAAGAACTGTCTTGGATTTCCTAGTGCCAACCCCTTCAGCCTCAGCTGGAGAAACAACTGTAGGTGTGGAGTCATGCTTCTCTACAGTCGGAAGGAACTCCTTTCTGGTAAGAGCACCCAAAAAGAAGGCTAATGTTCAACCACAGCTGACATGAATGGCAGAGTCATAAATGTGCTGTGCATTTACTCCTGACTCAGCAAAAAGGAGAGACCAGAGTGATGCTTCTAAATACGAGGGGAAACACTTTTGAGTAGTAATAATAATAATATTAACAATAATGATATGGTATGCCATTAAAATACTGTGCAGACTGAAACACATTTTGGGGTGTTATAATCCATTCCAATAGTCCCTTAGCTATAGGATGGGAAAACAAAGTTCCATGAAAATAAACCCTCATCTGGGGCAAAACCCACCTTATTCTCTTCTATAAATCCAACCAAATATACATTTCCTACCATTTCCCTCTGAAATTTAATTGAGGGCATTTTGAATTAGCAATAGGGTAAACACAGGCAATTGACTTTTAAAGAATCAGATTATTACTTTCAAGAACTAAGATGAGCCTTCAAGAGTGTTAGCAAGTAAAATCCCTGAAGATCTGCTTTAACAGACTGACAAGGACTACATATAATTGGCATCCCGATTGCCTATACCATAAAACCTTGTTTACACCAATCAATTGTGTTGACACCCTAATTTCACAGGACAAGAGACTTCAGTCCAATACCAGTATGAATGACCACAGTGAGTCTACTCAAAATGAGTAGACTGTGAATGAATTCATTTGTCTTTCATTTAATAACTTTCATTAGATTGCAGTTCTGTTCCTCTTGCCCAGAGGTAGTGTATTACTAAATGGTTGGAGGCAGGAAGGAGGTGACACTAATCAGAGGGAACTGTGGGAGTTCTCAACATGACAGGGGCATTTGTTGTTCTTTGTTCTGGTTTCTGCCTTGATGAAAAATTTGTAAAAACAAATTGTACTAAGACATTTCACATTCAACCCAGCTGATTGTGTGTCTGACAGGACCTAGGTGTGTGTGGAAGGCAGGGACATCAAGGTAAAATGTGGGAAGGGTCATGTTTCTTCTGCCAACTCCTACTACATACTGTTTGACATTCTCGTCCATCTGACAATCAGCTTTATACTTCATACTTGCTTCTCCTATAATGTTGTTTTTGGGTAAACCTCGACTTTTTCGAAATCACCAAAAGAGAGGACCACCTGTTGCATTACGATCAGCATGGTTCAATGTCAGGTCACTATAAAAGAGTCTAAAGAGGTGTCAGAGATGAGTTCCTTGCTGTCCTCTGTGATCCTCCTGGACTGTTCAGGGCAGTGAGAGGGATGGCAATCGCTGAGCTGCCGGAACACTGGGCAGCCTCCTCTGGTCGGCATTTCTCCTGTGGTCTCTTTATTTACCTGTGTGTTCCACACAAGCCAGGTAGCTCCTCAGCGGCTGCATTTTCCTCATCTTTGCACTTCCTTCCAGCATCAAGCCCCCAGCACAGTGCCTGGGACATAGCAGATGCTCACTAAATGGTGGGACTGGATGACGGGATGTTGGGGGAGGTAGGACCTCCAAACTCAATTGTTTTCACGGGGCACTGGCCTTTGCTCCCTTTGGTATCCAGTCTGAGGGGAGCACAGGTTAACAAAGGCCAAAAGACCCTCGTACCTGGAATGCCTATTAGGTGGCCAGGTGATGGTAGACACTTGAGTTCTATTGGAGGCCCCAAACAGATTTTGCTCTCAATATCTTAAAATCAAAAGATTGCATATACAAATAGGGATTTGCAGCTTCTCTTGAAAAACTAGATACTACACCATTTGGCCCACATTCCAATTCAGCAACAAGTGGCTGGAGCTGAACAGCAGCTGCTCCCTTTAGATGGGACACAGTCTCCGATCATTCAGCATTCATGTTTATACTATCTGTGTGGCTCCTTGAGGCATCTGACTTTGCACCTGTTCTGCTGGAGGACAGGTTAGAAATCCAGCCGGATCATGTACAGAGGAGATAGGGGAACCATAAGCTGAGTCCTGAGTCCCAGAGTTCCCAAGCCATAGCACCAAGCATGACGTCACTGAGTCTTGGCCTATCTTCTAGGCCAGCCTGCTATCCCTGGTCCTCGCTGTGGGCATCTTTTGAACAGGTTTGGTAGATTTGTACCAGCAGAGAGAAGCAACAGCTCCTCATATGGGAAGGGCAACCAGTTGTTACAGACCTGTTACACTAACATCGTAACCACGCAACATGTGCTTGTCGATTGACAGGAGGCGGAGCTCAGGCAGTAAAAAAGGGTCTGTGCCTGCTCCTCACCTCCTGCTGTGCCACCCGGTTCCTAACAGGTAACTGACCTATACCAGTTCCCAAACCCCTGCTCTAGAAGGATCTAGCATTCTTCCAGCACTGAAGTCATTAATCAAGAACAATGAATTACATTATAGTAAACACTATGACACTGGCTGCTTTCTTTGTAAAACAACACTAGCAATTTTGATACTTCTTAAATACAACTTTGCTATATAGTAATCAAAAATAACTGCAGTTACATACTACAGTGTAGCCACCTCCTTAGAACTAAGTTTGTTGAAGGGCTGTTTAGTGTTCATGTTGTCTTTGGGGAGGGTGAAGAGAGTCTCCCACAAAGGGAGGTTCTACAGTGAGAATTCGTAAATTGTTATCCTTTCTACCAGGACAATCAAGTGAGCACATATCAGCATTAGAATTAATCCTAATTACACTGAAGAATTTACACTAGAGGCACAATACTTTCCGTTTAGCTTTACCAATTTGCCTTTTACCCAATTGTTTTTCCATTATTTTGTTTATCTTTGTTTATTTGGCTTGATTAGGTGGTTTGCTTGATTTGCAATGTAAAAAAGATGAAAATTTGGCTTTTATTTACTTGTAAAAGGAATTTCTAACTATGTTGCATGGGGATCCTGCTTAGCTTTATTAATAATTAAAATAAACTAGTTTTCCAGATGAAAGTTAGACTAGTAAGATTATTGTTTTAGTATTTTAATCTTTTAACAGTGGAATAGGTGTATAGGACGATACAAGAGGGTGAAGTGCAATGAAAATTTGAACAATTCAAATGGACTTTAAATTCCTATGTGTATATTTGGGAAAATGTATATGTAGATATATTCAAGGAGAGAAGAGAGCTTATATTTATTGTGCACCAAGCATTGTGCTAGACACTTGACCTACAAGTCTCACTTAATCCTCAGAATAAATTTATAAGAGATGCATTATTATGCCATTTTACAGATGAGGACACTGAGGGTCTCACAGTTTACATAATTGGCCCAAATTAATCTAAGTAGTAAGCTGTAAAGCTAAGACTTGAATCCAAGGTATCTACCTACAAAGCCTATGTTCTTTCCACCATGTGCTATTAAGTGATCTTGTGGTTTACTGAATAATAAATATTCAATAACAATTGGATATCCTGTAATAATCTGACAGCTTGGTCATACTTGTCAAGAAGAGAAGAGGAAGGTCAGAATGATATGGTTCAAAACAGGAAGCATCAGAGCAGAGAGAGGCACCACGAGAGGCCCCTTATGAGAAACGCAGGATAAGGGGATGATGGAGACTGGGCTTAAAGGCGGTGCAATAAACAACATGACTATCTCCCTTTCTCTCCATAAAGGATTCTAGTGGTAAGTAGACAGATTTCCAAGCCAAACAGGGAGCCAGAGATGAGGACATGTCAGAGAAGGCAGATTTGCTTGATAAATTTAGAAGGCCTGGAGAGGGTACCACCACCAGGCGGCACCAACATTGCTGGTCTGATATACAGCATTGGATGGGTTATCTTTCTTCCTCCTATTAGCAACTGTGACCATGCTTAATATCACTGGGCAGGGGTCAGTTTTCTTCCTATAAACAACAACCACTACTAGGATTACTATACCCACCACTGCCAATCTTGCATTTAGTCAGTATTGGTTTCAACTCAACTAACATTTCTTGAGCCCCTCCTATGAACCTTGTTATGGTTTTAGGCATTAGGTTTGAGGGTATCGTAAAGAAAAGACAACCCTTGACTTCTGGAACTTAAAGATCTGTAAACAAATATATAAATAAATAGGTCTCTACTGCATTTAAGCTCTACAAGGTCAGAGACCTATTGTACTAGTCTGTTCTCACACTGCTGCAAAGAAATAGCTGAGGCTGGGCAGTTTATAAGGAAGAGGTTAAACTGGCGCATGGTTCCGCAGGCTGGGCAGGAAGCATGGTGGAATCTGCTTCTAGGGAGGCCTCAGGGAGCTTTTACTCATGGCAGAAGGCAAAACGGGAGCAGGTGTCCTACCAGGTGGGAGCAGGAGGAACAGAGAATGGTGAGAGGTGCTACACACTTTTAAACAACCAGATCTCATGACAGTTGACTCACTCACCATCAGGAGAATAGCATGGAGGGGATGGAGCTAACCTATTCACGAGAACTCCGCCCCCACGATCCAGTCACCTCCCATCAGGCCCCACCTCCAACAGAGATGGCGATTACCGTTCAACAGAGATTTGGGTGGAGACACAGATCCAAACCAGATCACCCATCTCTCTCTTTTCCCTCTCTCCCTCCCTTCCATCCTTCTTTTCTTTCATCCATGCCAAATGGCAGGCACTGTTCTTGGTCCTGGGAGTAAAGTGATAAGCAAAAGGCAAGGATCTCTGTCCTCATGAGGCTTACGTTCTAGAGCTGTGCTGTTCAGTACAGTAGTCAGTAGCCACATGTAGCAATTTACATGTACATTTAAAGGAATAAAATAACACATTTGGTTCTTCAGTTGCACTGGCCACATTTCAAGTGCTCAGTAGCCACCTATGGACAGCAGCTATCATACTGGGTGGTACAGATACAGGACATTTCCATCTTCACAGAATGTTCTACTAGGGAGCACTGTCTTGAAGTTTTATTTGCAGTTAGATTTTTAGAATCTACCACTGTGATTGGCACATAGCAAGCAGTATTAAATTGTCATTAAATGTTAAAGTAGGGTGATAAGGACAACAGTGAAGTTATGTCACTGGACAGAAATTGCATAGAGGGGAAAGTACTTAATGGGATGGGGTCAGGGCATATCTCCCAGAGGAGAGAGGAATGGGTGATAGGATTTGAACTATGATAAAAAGTTGTGATGTACATTTGGTCAATGAAGACAGCTTGCTACAACTCTAAGGAGGACGGTAGAAAAGGATTCCTTTCAAAGTTAAATCACAACCTTCATGCCAGCACTGGTCAGATGCTTTTTGGAGGGGTAGGCTAAAACATGGGGGAGACGAAAAGGGCACAATAGCAGTTTCCAAACCCCCGAGGAATTCTCATTAGGAGGATGTAAACAGAAAGCATGCCCTCCTTAGTTTAGGAAATAAGCAGTTTGCAGTAAATGTCTGAAATAGTCCTGGTTGTTAAGTATTACTATGCTCTTCAAAATGAATGCTCTGTGAGGCCTTCCTTTTAATCAGCAAATATGCTAGTCAGAGCCTTCTATAAAAAGAAGCTCTACTTAGGTGTCCATTCCTTAGCCACAAAAGGAGCTGAATAACAACACGCACACGATATGTGGTCAGTGATGGGGACCTCTGAGGTTGGACTCAGAATAGCTCTAGTCTAGCTGCCCAATCCAGTGGGTATCTCAGCGACACAAGAGCCAGAAGATTGGAGAGCATGGAAAGGAACATAAACATGGGCCACACGGAGGCCAGGGTAGGTCAACTTCCATTACCCACGTCTGCTTACCAGAGAAATAGAAAGGCAATTATCTGCATAAAGGTGACCTGGTGGCTGGCCAGATACCCACTGTCATTGTAATCAGAGTAAGTCCCATAGCTAACATTCAGATAGCCCTTACACATGCCCAGCATTTACCACATTTAATTCCTACAATGACCCTACGAGATAGGTACCATGGTGATTCCTTTTGACAGAGGAAGGAACTGAGGCACATAGATGTTAAGTAGCTTGTCCAAGGTCACACAGCTAAGTAGTAAGTGGTAGAGCTAGAATTTGAAAGCATTGATTATATGCCAAGTGTGGATGGGGACAGATGGGCCACAGGAGAATAGGTGGTGAGGGGGTTCAACATTTGCATATACTGTCAGAGGCATTCTAGAAACTTCCTGTGGTAGATTCTCACCCTGACACCCTGAAGACAGGTGGTGCACCACTGGAAGTGAGGAAGAAAGTCGGGGAAACCACTTATGGTTCGGGGTATTTTTAGGGGTAAAGTATCCATTCCCTCAGCCTCCGTGAAAGCTCACTGTTCTCAGGAGAGATAGAAATTTCTTTCTTTTTCTTTCTTTTTTTTTTTTTTTGGAGACAGAGTCTCTCTCTGTTGCCCAGGCTAGAGTGACACTAGAGGTGTTATCTTGGCTCACTGCAACCTCTGCCTCGCAGGTTTAGCGATCTTCCTGCCTCAGCCTCCTGAGTAGCTGGGACTGCAGGTGTGTGACACCAAACCTGGATCATTTTTGTATTTTTAGTAGAGATGGGGTTTCACTATGTTGGCCAGGCTGGTCTTGAACTCCTGACCTCAAGTGATCCACTCCTCCTTGGCCCCCTCAAAGTGCTGGGATTATAGGTGTGAGCCACTGCGCCTGGTCAGGATTTCTACTCTTAACTTTGGTCATGACTTCACTCCCCAAGTCCATGGACACAAAAGCAATAGATGTTGATGAGAGTTGCAAATTCTGTACTTTTCCATAAAGTTCCAAGGGGAGTACATAGCAGTAAGCCACCACTGCTGATCTCTGCTGATAGGAAAGCCCCTGGCTTGCCTCCCAGAGGTCAGGCATCTGACTCTGCTCAGCCAAGAACAAGAGACCCAAGTCTTGGCCAACTCTGCACCCACAACCACTTGCACTTTTTCACAAGGAGAAGTTTGTGAGGTTTCCCCCTCCTTATACATTAAACTAAAGAGACAGCTGTAAGCGCTATAAGAGCTTCATGTTCCTTTATCGATAAGTAAGGCTGATTATTCCTTTAAAACAGACTCCTGTTTTGGGAAAGATGATTCATTTTCTTAAATTTGCATCTATTTCCTGAAGTCCTTTGGCCCCTTAGAGAAGGGTCAAGCTATAATAAGATAGAACAATAAAACTTTCAATCAGAGAGACACAAAGAGTATTATATTTAAAAAAAGGATTATATGCTCTTACTTTGATGGAAGCAAGCTTCATAGTTGTGCTTTAGAGTAACATCTAGATTCTACTGAAACCTTCTACCTTGAGTGTGCATTCACAAATGTCAAGCTGTCCTTCAACAACAGGGCTTTCTGCCATATTCGTCATTATATCAACTGGAGAACATGCTCTGGGATAAGCCCTCCTGAGTGTTATGCCCTCCACCGACACTCCAGGAGAAAAGAGGAAGGAAGGGGATCCAGCACTGTGTGAGTTTCCAGTGGAACCTTTCCCTCCCCGACTCCTGCCTTTCTTTCAACTCTCACTGCCTCATGACTGCAATCTGCCTTGGGAACCATCTGGACCATCACCAGCATGTCCTGCATCCCTTTGGACATCTGTCACCAGAGGGTCCCGGTCATTCCTCATCACTCCTGTTCCCAATATGGGCTCTGCAAATCCCTGCTCTCCTTCCATTTCCCCCTGCCCAGCCCCCAGTCACTGTGCCTTCTGGGACTCATGTCCATCACCAGCAAAAGCTCTATGTTCTCAACTTCTTTGAAGGTTCTCTTCACCTTCTTGCTCTACCTAAAACTGGCTCTCCCCTCTCCCACAGCTCTCTCAAGTAGCGGTTGTTTTCTCTCCCACAAACGTCACACCATTAGGCCTGGAGGTGAAGTAGATATTTGTCTTTCATCAACAATAGGAGCAATACTGCCAATAGCAGCTAGGCTTCAGGAATACCCAGAGATTTTACTTGTTTGGCTTTAGAAGCAAACTACTTTAATGGATTGAGTACAGTCTAAGAATAAGGATACCTCTCCTGTCCTTGCTGAGTTACCTTACCCAAGTTATTAACAGTTTACTTAGTTAACTGAAGCAAGTTGTTTTCTTCAAATTCACAGGTTTTTATTGAGTACAACCTGTTCTGTTTTAGGTGTTGAGGCAAGTTTAAAATATAGACTGTCTTCCCTAAACCGGATCTAGCTGGGGAAACAGAAGTTCATGTGGGAAATGACTAAAGGCATGTAAGCAGTTTCCAAAGACCACATGTAAAACTCATTCTCATGCAGAGATCCCAGACTCGAGGCCTCTGGAAGTCAGGAAGGAGCATGGATTCAGGAACAGGCTGGGTAGAGGTGCACACAAGTGAAAGGCATGGACCCCACCTAAGCAGGGCAGCTCCTGCTTGCTCTGGCCAACTGTGGCTGTGGTCTAGGTGTCCCAACAGCCAGATCTTCCATTTTTTTCAAGAGACACCATAATTGCAGATTTTAAAATGAAAATATGGGCTGGGCATGGTGGCTCATGCCAGAATCCTAGCACTTTGGGAGGCCGAGGTGAGAGAGTTGCCTGAGCCCAGGAGTTCGAGACCAACCTGGGCAATGTAATGAGACGCTGTCTCTACAAAAAAATTTAAAAATCAGCTGGGCATGGTGATACACACCTGTAGTCCCAGCCACTCAGAAGGCTGTGGTAGGAGGATTGCTTGAGCCCAGGAGTTTAAGGTTACAGTGAGCCATGATTGCACCACTGCACTGTAGCCTTGGCAACAGAGTAAAACCTTGCATCAAAAAAAAAGCAAACAAACAGCAACAACAACAAAATATATATATAAATCTTTAATGATAACTGGTAATTTGAAAATTTAAAAGCACTATGAGAAGTAGCTTAGTACAGATTTAAGAGCATGGATTCTGGGGCTAGACTGTCTAGGTTCAAATCCTAGCTCAAGCACTTACTATAAGTATGTTCTGGGGCAATCTACCTAACTGCTCTGTGTGTCAGCATCTGCACCTGTAAATTGGAGGTAATAATAGTATCCAGCTCTAAGTGTGGCTTCACAGCACCTGGAAGTACTCTATAAAACTTTGATAAATGCTCACTGTCTGCCAAAAGTCAGGCTGCCAATTGGCAATCTCTACTCACTAGCCATCCTCCCTACATACCCATGAAACATCATTTATAAGCATGAGGAGCATTGGTCTCAGTGCATGAAAGTCAGTATAGGAGAGAGCATTTTTAGGTGCTTACAAGTGTAGCAGACTGTAAGACCTAGGAGATCTCAAGAAGAGCTTCATGCTGATCAGAGAGGCTTCCTTAAGAAGATGAACATGAGCTGGACTCTAATGAATGGTGTTCCTGGCTTGGCAGCAAAAAGGAGAGGAGGGTTATAGGAAGGTGGGTATATCAGTCAAAGCCTCTGCAGAAAACAGATGATTCACTCAAACTGGGTAATTTGAGGAGAGTTTGTAAAAGAACTATATACAAACATGTGGGCAAGGGTAAAGGAAAACTAAGAGTGGAGGGCTAGAACTCCAGGGCCATGAAGGAAGCACTGCCTAGAATACAGAGAAAGGAGCTCCATAGAAAGGGTGGTCTCATTCTCCTCCTAAAACCTACAGCTGGTGCCTCTGCATTAGCCAATCCCAGCCAGAAACCACAGGGCAAGAGAGCCTACTGGTGCAGTCCATGTAGAATGACACCCTCCCTTTCCCGCTCCCTCCCTACCCTGGCACAGAGCAGCATGGAGAAGGCAGAAAAACCGGCACAATGGGAAAGATGAAGTAACGGGAGGAGCAACTAAAATGTGCTGGAGACAGAAAATGACACTAAGACTTAGTTTTTAAACATGTCATGTTCATTTGCTCTCCCTAATGTTCAATAAATAGAAATGACAATAACAACAACAAAACACTCTGCAGTGTTGGCAGGACATTGTAGCTATGCAAACTTGCTCAATGAGGTGGGGAAGAGAAGGGGTAAAAAGTCAGCCAGGGTCAGGGAATGGAGAGGTGCATGTATAAAACACTCTTCAAAATAGCGCAAGGTTTCTAGAGAAAAAAAGCACAAGTCTAAAAAACTGTTGAACTTGAATGCTTAGTCAGGTTTTCAGAGACAAGCTGTAGAATCCAGCTAATACTGTTTTAATGGGCATGAACTCAATGGAATGTGACTGGCCTCAAAGTTCAAGAGAAGTACTTTCCAATTGCCTATAATCTTGCTATCATGCAGAACGATCTGCTTGATTCAGCCAACACTTAAATGAATTTCTTCTACATACTTTCTCTTTAGATGGTGCAGAAGAGATGTGTGATCCCGACATAACAACCTAAACCCTGATGTGGAGATCTGGGTCTTAGCGACCCCTCTAAAAGCACTGTGCGAACTCTAATGGCTTTCTTTTGGATGGTCAGCCATAACTCCCAACTACCTTTGACGAACTTGCCATCTTCCATAAGTGGCTGTAAATTCCTACTACCTGCAAGCTATTAGTCCTCTCTCACTATCAGCCCCTTTATTATTTTTGTTCAGTATTGGCTCTAGAAGTAATACATTTCACAGTGTTGGGAGCGATTCCTCTGTTATGGATTCACTTCCTTCCAGGGACCTTAATTATCTTAGAGTCCCGTCTTCCCAGAGCATTTTCCAAAGTCCTCATAGGCACTAAATGAATAAAGGATTACATGGTCAAATGAGTTTGGTAAATACTGGTTGAGATCCACACAGTTAAATAAGTTTTCCTTAAGAATGGCCTTTTGAGATCTTTTAATATCAAATGTAAATGGAGAATCTACTGGAAGAACACATGGTAAGCAGAGATTTTCAAACTTACTTGGCTAAAGAATACCTTTTTTTAGCAAGCACCTTGTAGGACAGACGTGCAGCTGAACACGTTCTGGAATTCGGATTACAAGACACTGGGGTCGAATGAAGTGACATGTCTTGCTCAAGCCCTCACGGATGATTATGGCTTTCTCTTGGTTCTCATAATTCTGAGACAGTGCTGACGTTATATATAACCTCCATTTACAGACATGCATAGTCTCGACCTCCATTTCTGCAGACTGAGGAATCCTAACCTTCTTGTTTTGTCCTAATATGGCATCTGTGCTCTCTCATTTCCACCTCCTGCTTCCCTTTATCACTTTAATTGCATTTCTCAGAATGCAGTACAATTCTAAGCTATCTTTCTGGAGGAACGAGGTCAGGAGCAGCACACACATTCCAGGTGGGAACATGGATGGCTCTGTAAACGCCTTCAGTCTGGTTTCTTGCAACTTTCCCCAAAACCCTCGCGCTTCACTGGCCCGCTGGCCTACTGGAGCTCTGCACTCACTGTACTTTGTCAGGCTGCACCGAGAGCTTGGAGCACATCATCCTCTAAGTCAAGGGCTTATGTTTCATTTCCTGTCTGAGATTAGATTAGAAACCATCTTATCCTACTTCATATCTCCCACAGCATCCAGCCTCCCACATGAGAACTGAGTCCTCAAAAGTCTTGCATTTGCTTTGTTGAGTTGATATTTTAGAAGTTTCTTCCTGAGTTATTATCCTGCTCTGGCCTCAAACAAAACACAGTCAATGCATTTCTGTAGCTTTACAAGATCTTGTTGTTTATTCCTGACAGCTTTACAATTATTCCAAATTAACAGTTACTTTCTTCAAATTACTTAAAATTATATTCTATGAACTGTTTCTTAGGCTTTGTATTGCTTCTTCAAGATACGACAAAAATGTATATTCAAAACAAATGACTTTTACACAATAGTAAATATGTGGGCAAGTACAAGAACAGTCTAGCAAACAGGTTTGTGCTTTTAGATGCAGACACACTGAGTTCTGCTGAATGTCAAGGCCGACTTGGGAATCCAGCTGCTTCTTACACTCTAGCAATGAGGACAGAACATTCTTGGCAGAAATCCGTGTCCTTGTGGGCAAGCTGCCTTTATACTAGACCTCCCAGTACCTGGCGCAGTTCTGGGCTCAAAGGAGATAGTCAATAAACTTTACTGAAATGAATAAATGATTGAGTAAAGGAATGAACAAGTGAACAAAGAAATATTTTGGAAGAGAAACATCTTAGGTATGGTACTGGTCACCTCTCTCAAGCAAAAGTTTTCATTCCTTTTGCTTCTTTTCCTATTTTGGGGGGTCTAGCCTCTCCAACATATGTCTTTATACTCTCAGGACATTCTTCAGATCCCAAATACAGCAGGAGGTAGTCTAATCAGTCATGTCATTAGAATAGTGGCAGTTTAAAATTTCTGCACCTCTTTTGTTCCAATAAATTCATGCCTTAAAAACACCAATGGCAAACTCTTCAAAATGCCTTCAAGAAATAAAGGTCACATTTGTTTCTATAGTGTACCTTGAAAAAGCATCCACTTCAAACACTGTTCCAAAGCACTAGCTATGTCTGATTTCATATTTACATTTGGACTTTATTTTCCCCCTAAAAAAGGCAGACAGCAGAATATAATGTTTGCCAATTCATGAAACAATTGTTACTATTCAGTATTTATTTCTGTGAGGATATTATTTTGAGGCTGTGCTCATAATAAAACCTTCATCCTAAATCTGTACACCTTATGAATTTCACTCCATATTTGCTTTTTTTTTCTCTCCCAAAGAAGTCATTCAGGTTCCTTTAATAATACCAGTAAATAGCTCCAGCCTTCCACAGCTGCAGAGGTTTACCGTCCTAAGAGATTTTCAGTGTTACAATTCATGCTTCCAATCAAAACAGTGACAGAGTTGACATGATTTAGTGAGAAGAAGGACTTGATTAGGAACTAGGACACTACTGAGCAAATATTAAACAACTACAGGGAATTTTTAATATGCAATGTTCTCTCTATTCACAACAAAAACAAGCCAGAAACAATTTCCTGTGCCGCAGCTAAGTGAAATGGAAGTTTGTTTTTAAGGTTCCTTGTAGTGTGTTGTGTACATTTCAGCAAAGCCGACTTCATCTATGCGGGGCACAGGCTCCTTAAATAATTCCATCCTTCTCATTTCAAATAGAAACCAGCTGCACTTTTAAACTGTAACAAGAACACCTATCCAGGAGGTCAAAGCTGGAAGGCACCTCACTGTGAAATGCTTCAAGCTTCTTTATCTGGGTTACAAGTTTGGTCTGCAGTGAATTGTCAGTGACAACCTGTGGCCTGGAATTTAATTCCTTGATGCCTTCATAACATTATTATTTCTTCCTCTCTGGAGGATAAACAAGCACATGATATACTATGAACTGGAGGCTGAAACAGACATTGATTGTGGGGAGAGGAAAAGGTTCTGGGAAGACGAGTCTGGGGATTTTTCATCGAGAATAAGTAATTTTGAAAAAAAGCAGGTTTCAGGCTTTTTTTTTTTTTAATGGCTTAACTCCTTCTACAGGATAATTTGAGAGGACTCCACCCCTCTATTCTCTGGCCCCCAAATTTCCAAAAACAACAGCAAGAAAGATCCTGGCAGAAGTCACAGGGTCAGTGGATCCTAAATAGTTTTCAGGTTCAAGTATGCACCATCAACAACGAGAAAAGCACAGCCGTGTTATAATCACTCACCCCTTGACAAGAGATTCCAAACCGTGAAATCAAACAACTGCACGTTTATCCCTATGAACTGCATGACTTACAAGTCACAGAAGGGTACATTTGAAATAGGGAAATGCTGGGGTATCTTATTAGCATAAAATCTCTCTCTCTCACACACACACACACACACACACACACAGAGCACAAAGGCAGGGAAGTGGATGCAGGGGCTGCATCTCAATATCCTGGATAGGTTGGTCCTCTGTGAAGTGCCCATAATTCCAGAAGAACCCAGGGCTGTCTGTCTGGTCCGAGGAGCCACTCTCATGGACTTTTGGAAATAGTTCTCCTTAAAGCAAGATTCAAAAAAGAATATTCTTTTCTTTCTCTCTTTATTTTTCTTTTATTCCTTTGTTCATGTAGGATACAATTTGTACCTTTCTCTACCCCACTTCATTTTCTTATCATTTCAGGAGAGATGGACCAGTGCTTTTCTGGTACTGCTCACCAGCATGTTCTAGTCAGTCGGCAAAAAAGGCATCTGCATTTATGGAGTTAATTGACATCTTATTAATTTTGCTCAGATTCTTTCTTTTACCTCCCTCTCCCCTCCTTTTTTTTTTTTTTAAAGAGAGAAAGCTAATGAAAACCATGTTTATGTGCTCAAAGGCACAGAGGAAATTCATTACTCTGAGGAATAGCACACTCCACAAGTGAAATGAAAGTAATCTTATTTATGACAGGAAGGGGCCCCAGCTAGACTGAACTCCACCACACTTCCACTGTTCCATCGAGAAGAAGCTGCAGGGCTCCCGCACCAGGTCCAAACGGCGGCCTCGCTGACAACAAACACACTGGCACTCTGCACTGGAAAACTGTTAGAAGCTCCGGAAAAACAGCCATCTGATAGAGACAAGGAAAGAAAACCTGCCTAGAATAGACGGTTCTTCCTTCACACCTACCAGCACTTTCCCAAGCCTCCTTGTTATTAAGTGTTACAAAGATACCTCATCGAATCATTAGGCGATGACATTTATCAAGTACTGGTAAATACAGCTATGTTAGGTTCATAGCTGTAATTCTCTTATTAGAAGAGTTTTTCACTGTAAATTCATGAACCCTTTCCTGTGTAAATAAATAATGGAACAACTTAAATAATTCCTTTTCACTATAAACGTCAACTTGTGCCCTTGCAGACAATTCTCCCTTTCCTTCTTGAAAATTCCATCAACTGTGAGTATATTTCCATTTTTATTACTTGAGTTTCTGCCATGTGGCATTTTTTCCTCATTCATTCAGTTAGTCAACAAGAATCATTTAGCTGTTATGTGTTAGAGGCTAGTGGGGAGAGAGATCGTCTACAATTTTCATCAAAACTACTCACGAGTACTCTTCACAATTTTAATATTAAATGGAATTTTGTCAGTAATAAGATGGTTTTATAATATTTATGATACGGCTTCTGAGAATAACTTTTGCTGGAAGGTCCTCTGAGATAACTAGGTCCATCTCTTCGTTTATAGATGAAAAAAACAGGCTCAAGGGCAGATCCCAAACTGTATATCTTCTTATGAAAAATATTTTTTTTATATTCCAAGAAGCTTCACATGTTTACCGCTGAAGGAAGGTATTATTGCTTGGATTCTGTGCAGTGGAGAGTCTTATAGTCCTCCCATCTTATGAAAAGGCTTCAGTATAAAATAAAAAGGGCTAACTAAAAAATATCTGGTATTTTGAAGTCACATACAGAGATGCTATACGAGACAGCGCCTGGGAATTAAATTAACTAATTTGAGTTAACACATCTTTATTAAGCCCTGAGTGTTGGGCAAGTGCTGGGTCCTGGAGGAAAACAGACATGTACCCTTTGCCATGTGTAGGGGATGCAGGGAGGTAAACGGCTGGACCTGTTTACATGGTAGTATGGCAGGTGCTATGGTGCCGAAGTGCAGGGCGCTATGAGACAGAGGAGGCTTCCTCTGGGGGGAGAGGAGTTGGTATGGAGGTGGAGTGGCAGTCATGGTTCCAGGCAGAAGGAACAACTGGTATAAAAGCCTGGAAAAGAAAGTTTCAGAGTTTTTGTAAAGTCAGTGTCAGTTACCCACTGAAGACGAGGTAAGAAAGGGATTATAGTCAGAGTCTCCAGTTTTCACTGGCCACACCTAAAAGTGTTCTTTACTTGCCTTGTCCAAGTTAACATGTTTAAGTGTGGTATGTAACATTATTTGTGCAGTTATTCTTCCCTGTCATCCAAGACACTATTCTTAGTTTTCCTTTGCAATACACAAAGGTGACCCACTCACCTTGAGAAGGCCCTGAGTTCAGTCCATTCAGCATTTCTCGAGAACCTCATATGCATGACCCTCTCCATGTGCTGCCTAAGCCTTCTGTGTTGATAGTCTTCGTTACAGCACAGATCACATGGCATGAGGGCCCCTCGGGCTCCTCCTGAGCTCCAGGAAGGACTGTCTTAGCCACCTCCATAACTCCAGCATGATGCCAAGCCTATAGCAGGAGATGAATACTTCTTGAATAAATACATGAGTTTGGTGGGATATACCTCAATTCTTAGGATGTACTTAAATTCACCTTTTAAAAAAAAGTGTCCTACACAGCTTATTTTGGTACAGATGGTAAAGGGACAATTAAAAAAATGGTTAGGGAATCTCTATTTTGTGAAAACGCATTAACTCAGCATTTCCTGTTAGAAGGGTACGTAAAACTATTTTTGAATTCGTAATATTCACTCGAACATTTTGCTGGTGTAGTACTCTGTGGCAGTTGTTTTGAATAAAAAGTAGACATTACAAGGTAATGATTTAGCAAAACAAACCAAGAGTCAGTGATTCAGGAGGAGAAAAGGCACTGTGTCAAAATGACTGGCTGTATTACAGGGTCTGCTATTTGCTACCTCAGTTTCTCATTAAGCAAAGCTCACTATATTTAAGGTAATTTTAACAGAGTAAATACAGAAAAACACAGTAATAAAGACTAACTGTATACTTGGATGATCAGGACCCAGGCCAGGATGATGGATTTTATTCCTCTAATCCACCACAGTTGGTCCTTAAATACCTATTGTTCATCCAGCATCTACTGGGGACCTGCTGTGTGCCAAGCAGTGTGCTGTGTATTGGAAATGCAAAGGTAAGACAGCAGCTCTGCCCGGAAGAATTTTATATTAAGGAGTACAGGAAAATAAGTAAAAAAAAACAAAAACAAAAACAAAAAACCAAAATGAACCTTTGGAAGAAGCAAAAGGACAGTCAGGGCAAGCTTCCCAGGAGAAGCAAAAGCTTTCAAACGCATGTTGTCAGTCATCAGGCAGTTCAGATAAGACTTTGAAAACTGATCAGCACATGTCTTCCATCACTATCAGAAAAATAACTTGAATGTTCCCAACCCCAGCTTATTTTCCAAGTTGGCAACACATCCCTATGTGTTACTGGAAACTCTGTATTCATATGGCATGGTCAAATAGTATATTTATTAAGATATATTCTACTTTTAAAACTGATTAAGTTTGGGGAGGAGAGGAATAGGGAGCAAATTGATAAACAGTCTGGATACTGCATCTTCCTTCTGTAGTAACCTGTTTGGGCCACAAAGAGGCGCTCTGAATTCAAGAATAAGTGGGTTTCTTTTCTCATTGTAGAGTCAGTCTTTCTCTTCTCGATGAGGGGCTTTCAAAGAACAAAATGGGAAGGCCAGCAGCTCTTGTAGGAAGGCAGATGTTTGTTCCGTACAAAGTACATATGTTTTTGACTGAAGTTCCAAAATAAATCTTATTGTGGAAGAAGAATTAAATGAAGTCAGAGACTGCTTCTTAACAGAGAGGCTTCTAACATCTAAAATAACCATTTTCCTACCCGGTCACCTGGGGTGAAGGAATAAATAAAACAAACAAGCACATAAAATTAAAATATTAACCAACAACAACAAACAATAAAAATCCTCACAAAATAAAACTCTTAGAATAATGAGAACATTTTTGAAAGAACACACTGCTGGAAGCAGCTCTGATAATATTCCCTTGGTGTTGGTTTTGGAGATTCTATCCAAACAGGAATCTGCCTTAACCTTCGTGCTGAACTAGCCAATAATCTCATGTTTGTAACATTACAATCAGTAGCCATGGAAATAAAACTGATGTCACAAATTTCACTTTTTGGTTAACACTCCTGGACTGTACAGAAGCAGAAAGCAAGAAAATCACATCTGACTTGTGCTATTTCATTTTTAGTAGATTAAGAAAAACGGGTCCAAAGGTAAACTGTTATAATATGAATCTTTATAAAGTCTTCAAAATCTTTATGCAGATTTCAAAACTCCAATGCTTCAAGATTCTCATTTAGCCAGAACGCTCGAGCTCTTTAGTGATGAGTATTCTAAACCTTCTTTGTACTAGACCAAATAAATGACTCGTGTTAGAGATGAGTAAGAGGTTCTAATCAGAAGATAGCTGAAAGAAAACTTACACTTCTCACTATTTAGAACATTTTGTTTTAAACTGAGCTTGTAGGGATTTTTTTTTTAAGACTGCTTAGAGAACTTGAAAAAATATGAATCTTTCAAGATTTCCCAAGTATTTCAGGACATTTAAAAATGATCACGATCTTACGCTTCTTCCTGTTCTTACCCTCGTTCCCTCCCCTAAAAAAGAAAAGAAGCAAAAGTTCTTGCCATAGTAATCATATTTGGGTGGGTACCAGTGGCTAATTATAACACAATAGGCTATTTTCTGCTTCCTAAAAATAAGGAGGACAGTTATCCAGGGGTGGAGGCAGTTACGCAATGGTACCACATATTTCTTCACCCACCAGAAATAAACGTGTAAAACATTAAAATCACATATGAAGAACAGGGAGAGAGAAGATGAGTAAAAACAAGTCAAACAAAAACAGACTGTGTGAAACAGTGAGGCAGCTCACCCAAAGTTCTGATGCTGCTGCTATCTGTTTTATATCTGTAGTAAAGACGACAGATGAAATAGTAGGTGTGATATGGCTTTTATAAACTTAAGGAAAAAAATTTTTAAGTATTTGACCCAACTATGTTTTGTCTTTTAAGTTTCAATTTCCATCTAGATTCCATGAGAATATCCAGCATTAATAAGATTAAGTTCTTTTAAAATTAATATTTGGGATAAATAATGAACAGTTTGTTGTAGTATAAAGAGTACTTGGTTGGGGATCCAGAGACAGGATTTGCGATCAGCTCTATAACCCATGAGTTACACTCTCCAAGCAGCTCATTTTATCTCACTGCTGGCTGCCTGACTCTTATCTGTAAAATGAAGGGGTTGAACTGGATTATTTCTCAGGTCCTTTCCAGTTCTGTCAGTCCAGGATCTTCATTGCTATAATCAATAGAGTTGTAATGTACCAACACTGGCCAAGAAAATCAGCCAAGGGCTATGAGCTGAAGGTTGAGGAAGCAGCTGGCTAAAGAAAATTTTGAAAATAATTTCAAAAATAAACATTATGCAACTAGTTTTTTACTGAAGTTACTGATAATCGTCGCATTCATAACCATATCAATTCTTACTCCTCCTATACTTCTCCAGTCCATTCAGTGTCCTATTCTCCCAGGCCATTGCTTCACGTCTTCACCTCCCCCCAGCCCTTCACACTTCCTCCCCCAACCTCATTCCTGGCTGGTGGCCTGGATTTCTCTTCATCAAAAAGCAGAAGCCACCGAATGGGGCCTTCCAGGCATTGCCACCCCTCTCATCTTACAAACTCTGTGCCTTGCCCATGTACTCATCGTTTCCTCCTATGAGGATGGATAACATGACTCTGCAGCCAGTGAAAATCCAAACCCAGTCATGTCCCATCTCCGCTCAAAATCTTCTGTCACACACTTCTTGTGCAGAGCCAAAATCCCCACAAAGGTAAACTAGGTCCTAGCTGTGTTGAGCTCCACCACCTCTTCTTCTCCTCCCACCTGCTCATTCCACCCTCCTGGGTATCATTACTTGAAGAGATCCAGCAAGCCACCACTTGAGGGCCTCTGCATTGGCTATCCTCTCTACCTGGCAGGTCATTCCCCAAAGTATCCAAATGGCTCACAGCCCAGTTCTCTGTAGGTCTGCTCAAATGGCTCCTTAAAGCAGGGCTTCCCTTGACCATCCTACATAGAACAGCACACCACTAAACCACTCTGTATCCATCCTGCTCTCTTTCCTTGCTCTAGTTTTCCCCAAAGCCATCATCAGCCCGTGACATACTATGCGTTTGTTCGTTGTCTTCTCATACGATGTAGGGGAGCTCTAACATAAGCCATCAGAGCTTCTGATAGCTATGGAACACATTGCACCCCAGGAAATTTGCTGCAGAAGGTAAACTCCATGATGGCTTATATTAGAGCTTTGTTGGTTTTATTTGCCGTTTCAACCTCAGGGACCGTGAAAAAACCAGACACTCATATTTATTGAATGATTTGATTGATTTCTGTGACATTGCTGAGCAGTTAAGACAAAGTTGATGAAAATTTGATATTGTTACAGAATAAACCAAGATTTATAAATCATAACTATCATGAATCTATTGTTTGTAGATTACAAAAATGGAAAAGAAATTGATAGAACATGTACACCCAGAAAAAGGTAGATCTGAATCTAAAGGTACAGCAAATCCAATATTACTCCAAATAACATGATATCTGAAATAAGGCAAAAATGCAATGTCCCTGACAAGCATTGCTCCCGACGGCAATAATCCCATGTCTCACACTTCAGAGGCCAATTTCCTTCTGGTGATTTCTCTCCAATTCATCCTGAGTGGACAGAATCACTCAAGTCAGAGTGATTTATATTTAGTCAATCAATTCTATGTCAGCAGGAAAACTCCACAAGGGCCCATGAAGCGCAATTTTCACGCTTGGAATTTCCTTTATTGCTAGACCAGACATTTCTGGGAAAGAGAGCCAGCATATCAACCCTGAAGACCAAACACAACCCTCCCAAAGGATGCTTGGGACATCTAAATATAACAAAACTTACGCCAGCCTGACCTTGCTCATTAAGAACAAGGCAGTGCATGTATTCACGCAGGATGCATCTTCAATGGTGTGTACACTCTTGTTAGCCTTCAGTCGAAGGATAGCCATAATAAGGTTTGTTGTGATAGCCTCTCAGTGTATACTCAAGATGGCCAGTTAGGAAGCAGAGCAGCCGATAAAGCTATAGAGGTCCTAGCACGTCCAATTTCTACTTGATGAGTAAAGAATAATAGCGTTGGAATGATTTTGGTCAGAAGGGCCCTCTCATACCCAGATGATAGGAATCAACTGCAGCAAATTTCCCAGGGTGCAATGTGTTCTGTAGCTATCAGGAGCCTTAAAAAGGATAATAACCTTTGACCTAGTAATTCCATTTCTAGGACTTTCTCCTAAGGAAGTGATCAAAGATAAGGACAAAGATTTATGCACAAGGATGTTCAAAAGATGGAAATAGCTGAAATGTACAAAAATAGGAAAATGCTTAAATAAAAAATAGTAAACCTTCTACTATAATACATTTAAAAATTTTTTGAAAATGAATAATTTAGGAAGTACCTTCCATATAAAGGTTAATTTGTATGTAAAGCCCTGTTTATGTGTATATATATATATATATATGTATATATATATATGTATATATAGAGAGATACTTATACATATATACCTATGAATTGAAAGAAAGTTATCAAAATATTTACAGTGATATCTGTAGGTGGTGAGAATAAAGTCTATTTAAAATGTTTATCTTCATAGTTTTCTACTACAAATAGATATTATTTAATAAAAAAATACCATTGGTCTGATTATGAAAAGACACTTATTACTTCAACATCAGAAGAAGAAATAAGGAGTAAAAGTTCCCCTTGGATTCAAAGGGGTTGGACAATCCTGACCCTTGTAAATGTATGATTGTATTAATGTTGCTAAAATTCTCTCCTTCCATGAAACATATCATTAAAAAAAAAATCACCTCCAAACAGACTTACAAACAAACAATATACAAAGTTGTGCAGCTGAGCTTCTCAGTTTCCCACCTCCATTGTCCCAGCAGTTCTGCAGTGGTGACTTACTGATTTAATTTAGATTAATATGGTAGGTCTTAGGTGACTACTCTGCTTTAGATCCCAAGCAATGCTAATTATTATCATAAAGGACAAGCTACTCGGAGGTTTAAAGTTCAGGCACAGAGACCCTGTCTACATTTCTGTTATTTGGCTCACCAAATTACAAGCGTCTGGTGAGTCAATATGAAAGATTCCAAACACAAAGGTCAGCGCTGGGCTACTGATCTTCCTGACCCTAACTCAGAGCCAAAAATTGCAATGCAGTTTTCTCCTCCCACGCTAAAACCATTAGCAACCAGCTCGTCTTGGCTGACTCTTCTCTTTTACAACTATTTTTGAATAGGTAATAGCTCTTCCGTTGCCCACATACTAAATTAGCATGTCATTTCATGACTTTTCCTCTCTGTAAAAGCCTTTAATGTGTCCATTAACAGTACTGTACTTGCTAACGTTAATTCACATTAATTAGACGATGCTCTTTCAAATCAAACTATGGTCCCTCTGAAAATTCACATGATCTAGAGTGGACGTGGAAAGCCAGTTTATACACATCTTGTGAGTTCATCAGTTACTGTTTCAGAACAACTTTGCAAAAGACAACTAGCCAGAGCCTCGTCCAATTGTCTTTTAGAAATAATTTTCAGAGAGCCTCAAAAGGACAGAGATAGGGAAAGGTTAAGAAATTGTCAGTCCTATTATCTGTCTTTCTACATCTCCATAGTCACTAAATCCTGATCATTCAAATAGCTCTGGTGTTGGTAGACCCTACCAGTCAACTCCCATGACGCTATACCTGAAACAAGGTATCCTGTGAGATGCTTTCAGATCTCAGAGACTAGACAGCTGTTCAGCACAGTCCTTTCTTTCCTGGGCACACAGTAGCCCACGTTTCCCAGACTCTCCTGCAAACAGGAAGCACCATGTGACTGACTGAGGGTACAAGTGAAATGCACCACTGACACACATGGCAGATAAAGACTCCCCATGGATACTCCTAGGAACCACGGATTAAAGAACATGGAGCCAGGGTGCTCAGGCTGTGTTTAGATGAGAGCAAATAATGAATACCTGTTCCTGCCCTTTGATGAAAACTTGGTGTGGAGGGTCTTAATGCCAGGGCGGGTGGTTCTGTTTAAGCCATTTTTTGCCCCCAACATTCTTCCTTCCAGAATTGCTCCTGTGGCCACCTCGTCATGTATCCCTAGACTGTGCGAGCCATCATCGAAGTGATAGATTTAAAAAAAATCTTAGATTCTTTTAGAAATGATTTCTACTATGACTAGATATATACATCTTTTAGATGACAATATACTAATAATGTGAAATATTCAAGTAAAGCAGAAACCTATTTTAGAATAAGCATAAATTTTTTTTTTTGAATAAGCACAAACTTACTGGGCCTTTTAATTCATGGCAGAGTTGTCAAATGTCTGAGGTCAAATCTAAATGGCCTGAATAATTTTACATATCCTGTGAGTTTCAACAAAATTGCAATTGTTTTTAAAATTTTATCTTTAAAAGGACAGCCAGAAACCCAAAACAATAAACTTCCTACTTCTTTTTATAGAAGGAAAAACATTTTAAAGTACTTCATTTTTAATAATAGCAACTTGCAACATAATTTATTCCTGTAGGTTTAGTTTAAAACTAACAGAGATTACTAATTTTTTCTAAACTTGCAAATCATTACCTCAACGGAAACATACTGTATGTTATGAACTCTAAAAGTTACAGTGCCTACTCTCCTTTGAAGAGTTTACTGTCTAGTGGGAGAGAGGAACATACAAATAAATAATGGCGATGCAATGCAGTATGAATTCAGTTCTCTAGGGGCCCGGGGGCAAGTCAGGGGTGAGAGTGTTGGGAAAAGCTCCTTAGAGAAGGTGACATTCGAGATCTATCAGCATTTGAACATGTGGGAGAGAGGAAAGGAAGAGAGATGGTAGAAAAAAAAGCATTTCTGAACTTTTTGACTAGACTTTTTTTCCTCCAGTAAATTTCTTTTAGATACTTCAGCAAAATCTTGTTTTGTTCACATAAACAGTGGCGACAGAAGAAAATGTACTTGTTCTTCTGCAGCGCCTCTAACCTTGGCCCTGGAAATCATAAGACGGAACTCAGGTGACACTCTCTGATGACTGCTGCCAAGCCAGCAGATGGAAAACATTACTGAGCCAGTTCTACCCCAGTGACTGGATGCCAGCATCCTGGTGTGAAAAATGAGGAGGGGTCACAGGTCCAGGTATCACTGAGCATGATGGGAAACGCCACTGGGGATGTTGTCAAGTGATTTGTGTTGTTGTCAGAAACTCTTCCACCATAGTTTCTTGTTCCTCAAGCTTTGGGAGTACGGAAAATATTATCCCTGGTAGGCTGGGAAAGGAGGCTGGACTGCAAAAGGATGTCAAATGTTAACTATTGGGAGATGTGCAAAAAAGGAACAAACATGGAAAAATGTTATTTTATCTTGCTGGGGGACTTAACTTATTTTTAAAGTGATGGTGACAAAGAATAAGAACACAGTATCTTTCTATTCTCCTCCACCTATAAGTCAGTCCTGAGACTATACCTAAGCCCACATGGCTGGGGCCTCTAAGGTCATTAAAGGCTCACATTAAATCAGGTAGCAGTCTAAAAACAACCTGTGTTCTGATTATTCCTTTTTATTTGCTTGGTTTTCTGAGAAATCTGTATATCTCTATTTATAGTATCATAAAGAGCTGCTTATCCTTTTCCATCTAGCAAATCGGAGGTCAGAAAATGAAATGAAAATGCCTAATTGGGAGACTAGGCTAATAGAGAACATTTAGGCCTTAGGGTTAGGAGACTTGGTTTTGAATCCCTGCTCTGCATGGCCTTGGCAAGTTTTAAACTTTCTCCTGGTCTCTAAAGAGGGGATTAATTCCTGCCAGACTACCTCACAGAGTAATTTAGAAATCAAAATAGAAATGAGATAATACTTAAGAGACTGGTTGGTTGGCTAGAAGGAAATGCAACAAGAGTTAAGTTTTTTTTCTTAATGTTAAGTAGCAATAACAAAATAATAATGATAACTTTAGAGGTGTGGAGATTTTGACATTTTTATTCATTGCTTTATCCCTGCTGCTTGGCACAGTGCCTGGCACATAGCTGGAGTGTGAGAATTATTGTATAAATGAATGAATGGAGCCAAGGTATATCTATAGATAAAGCAGTGCTTCTACAGGCATTTTGAAAATGATCCAAAAGGCTAAAAGAGCCACATTAAATGTCTTTAGTGCATCATAGGCAATTGGTTTAATTTATAGTGACCATGAGTATCCGTATCTTCTTGAGACCTTTGTGCATAGAGAGCTCAATAAATACTTAGACTCATGAGCACATGGGTCTAAATGTAAAACTAGACTCCAGGGAGGAAAAATCCTTTCCTGTGATATTACATCTAATTTTAGAACTTCATCCCATTTCTTCATTCTGATTTGAATTTGCTCCCCAAAAGATGAATATTGCTAAGATGAGGAGTTGAAATCTGCAATGGGTTGTGACTCCAATTCAATGAATTCTCTACTCCAACACTGCACTTTGGAAAATTCAGGTATCAGTTTCCAAAGGCACACTTTGGGAAAAGGAATCACAAACACATGTGAACCTGGCCCTACAAGTACTGGTGTGGCTGTAGGAGGTACCAAGAATCCAGGAGGCTTAGTCCCTCCTCAGAGGGTGGAGTCCGGGTGGGCAGATTGCTGTGAGATTAGTCCCCTCCGTCTCTTCACAATCCCAAATTCTAACTAATCTTAGTTCTCACTTTTATTTGGCTGCCAGGAAGCTGTGCCAAATCTAGATCAATCTTAACTCTATAGAACCTGTGAATTTTATTTCATGAATTAAAGTCTATGAATTTCTTTATCATACCGTTAGCTTCATTTTTTCTATTCTCTTTTGCCCTGGTAATCTGTTTCTCTGTGAACTGCTTTGGATCTCTTTTGAAATGAGGCATAGTATTAATAAATGGAAGTGCAAGTGCTAGTCTGAGAGGTTTCTGGAGACGAACCTGAAGATGGGCAGTAGCTCTGCTGAGTATGAGCTCTGTCACCACAGGGTGACATACTCTTACCATGTGCAGTTAATCGTTTGAGGGAAAACTTCATCTCGACATTGAGAACATCTCTGTTTGGGTGGGAGATTGGGGTGGTGGTGGGGTGAGCCCCACTGATGACAAGCCAGAATTCTAGAAACACTGTAATTCAAATGAATCTGAGGCTGGCTTGGAACATAAACTCTGCAGTCAGCAGTGGCCATATTCTCAGGCATCTGGAAATAACCAGCCAACGGAAAGCTGCTGTTTCAAGATGTCTGCTTTCACTAAATACTTGTGGCTGTGCTTCTAAAACCCTGATGGCAAGTCCTATCCATCATAAGGAAACCTGAAGACTTGAAGGTTCACTTACTGCCCCAATAAGAAGGATTCTAGGCTAACATTTGGCCCCAGAAAAGTCTTCCAAAGAGCTGGTGGCTCAATCTTTTCTTATTTAATTCAAACTGGCTAAAAACACTGAAGACCAAAGGCTTTTAATCCACTTGTCCTAGGTCATAGGCTGACAGATAAGATTTAAAGCCCCATTTTTAACATGGGAGGAAGATACGGAAGAAATGGTTGTAGAGGTGAAAAGAAGGTTGAGGGGAAGTGACATAAAGTAGGCAGGCAATAAATAGCTGAGGAATGAATAGTTGTACGAATAAATGGTAGGCTAAGACACTATTGGTTCTTTCCAGGTACTTGGTTTCACTTCTTTTGAAGACTGACCACCCAGTACCAAATTAAGACCACTACTTTCTGCCAAAATCCTAAAAACTAAAAATAAAATATTCCATGATTTTTTTCCAGCAATCATTAGTGAGAGTATTTTTGTTAAAAGGTGTTTATGTCTCAGGCCATTTCCTCCCCGTCCTCCACCACCTTCAGCCACTCCAGATAAGGTTTTCAGCTGACCCATGGAATGATGCTACTGGGAAGGGCTTCCAGAGGCCCTTTAACTCTGGTCCAATCATCACACATTGGCTCAGATTCTTCCAGGGCCCAGTCATTTTGAAGAAAGCAGTCCTTGGTAACCTGGAGACATTGACACAGCTTCTAAACCCCTCTTGACTCCCCCTGCAATATTAGCTTAGGCTCTGTGAGTATCCACTGCATTTGTCCCACTGGCTGCACCCTACCTTCTCTGTTCACAGATAAACAGGGCACATGTGATTAATCCAACCTGTGAGCAGCTCTACAGCCCCTCTGCGTCGCTCTGCTGAAAGCTTCCATTATTACAGTTAGGAATAAAAGGAATGGAATGAATAGAAGAAAGGGGAGGAAGAAATAGAGGGGAAGGTGGCTTAGCCCTTCTGGGTGGCCACGTCTGAAACAGAAATCTACAGTTGGTCATGTAATACCACACACAGTTTTTCAAATTTTCAAATCACATTTATACAAATAAAAATATCTTTATTTCCAAGTTATCGTGAATGAAGCACAGATGGGGATATCCTTCTTACAATAAAATTAGAAAATCAACACTAAAACAAACATTCCTGTTAATCCATGAAAACATCTTTTAGTTTGTGATGCCAATTAACACAGATACTTCCAAACCAAGAAACACATCAAAGAAAAGCATATATTCTCCATGCTGCTGATGGAGAATGCCTAGTAAGTACCATTTAGAGATCACACAGCAGGCAGACAGTGCTTTCCCCATCTCCATCAGTTTATCAAAGCACAACTTTTCACTGCCAAAGTAGGACGTTTTAATTCTTATGCTATCTCAGCATGTTCTGTTGCGATCTGCCCATTATCCAAGGGCAGAATATTTCCATTATAAACACTAAAGACTTGAATTAAAAAGAGATTCTGAAAAAGCTATTCAATTCATGCAGGAGAAACTACCACACTGTGAGCTCCTGGAGGACGAGGCCCTGTGGCCTGCTGCTGTGCCCCACAGCACACACACATTTATTTAACTGGAGTCATCTCATGGATCTTACAGACTGAATTTTTAAATAAAAGTTTGTCAGAATGTAACCTCTGTTAAATACATGTATAAAACCAACACACTTGATTTCCACAGGGGTAATTTCATATGTTAAAAGTTTCAAGAAGTCTTTTTACTTAAACTGAATTATGTTCTTGTAATGTACTTTCATTAACATGGATGTATAAATGACTAAAGTTTTTCATTTTTTTTCTTTCCCCTTCTCAAGAAAAATTTCATATAATTTTCCAAAAAAGTAAGCTATTATCACCAGAAAAACAGTAACTATAACAAAATAAAGCACAAAAAACTAAAATTCTTTTTGTTAAACTGCTATGACAGAGTTTCTTCCACACTGTTTAAGCTGTCCCTTAGTTCCACTCAGAGATTCTAGGAAACTCACTGCTTTCAGGAACCATTGTAAAAGACGTTTCAAGAACATCCAGTCCAAGTTCTGCATTTATAAGAAAGGAAAGCTTGCCCAGGGCCCAGTGCTAATTAGAGACGTAACTGAAGTTCCACCGGGGCAGGAGTTATCACTGTCTTCCCATGCCTAGCGCAACGCCTGGTACATGGTGGACATTCTATAGATATTTGTTGACTAAATAGATGACTTCACATGAGTGAAGAAAGCCGCCTCCAATTTCTTAGTCCAGTCTTGCTACAGCAACGAGCCAAGCCACATGGTCAGTTTTTAAATATGCTAAATGGGAAACGAGGATATCAGGGCCATGTTTGAAGATTATCATTTTCACGGCTGAATTAATCTTGCCAGCTAGGGACATGCGGATAAAGTGACAGTGAGAACCCTGCAAATCCATACTGGCTTATTATCACATAGCATTTTAGGCACTCACACTAGGAGCCAGAGCCTTTTGGGTGTCTGAAATACTGTATAACTTCTAGACAGCTAGAGTAGTAGTACTGCTACCACTTGAAGGTCACTCTAATAGGGTACAGTGCAGGGTAAGCAGAAAAAACTTAAAATGTAAGCTTTAAAATTCAAACAATTTTTTTTTTCTTAAAATGAAAAAGCAAGAAATGGAAAATGACAAATTCCAAAGTTGACAATGATTCCAGATGTTTCCCCACTAGTGAAAGTGTAAAGTTATAAACTAACTTCTCTGGTCAAATGATACGGGTACAAATTACTGTTTTGAAACAGCAACGAACTGCCTGTCACCCTAGTGACCTGATAGAGTTAATATACATCAAGGTAACAATCCCCTGAACTTCCCAAGTGACTACATTATCAGTGAGCAGACCTGTCTTTAGTAGAGCTAGCCTCATCCAGGCCCGTGGGCTTATTTCCCTGAAGGGTTCTAAACTAGACCTCTGCAAACACATCCTCTCAGCTTACCCTGTTCTTCCCATCCTACCAGGCTTTGTTTGTCCACCTTCTTCATGAGGTCTGCTCAGTTACCCAGCCCCACACACTTCTTTTTTTGTGTGTGTGCCACAGTCTGAGGTACTTTCAGGAAAGAACAAATCCAGCTCTAAAGTGTCCTGGGCAGTGATGTAGGTAAAGTAGATTGACCTGCCCAGGGTTGGTTTCCAACAGGCTTGGAGAGGGTGATAGAGAAATCCCTCCCAAACCCCAGAGTCTATCATCCCATCTACTCTTTGCATTTGTTACTTTGGCAACTCTTCAAGTTCTTCACCTGAAAGGCTGGGAGTGATCTGCAGAAGAGTATGAACAATTGATATACATATATTTAACAAAAAGTAGGCTGGGAATGGAGGTTCCCGCCTGTAATTCCAGCACTTTAGGAGGCTGAGGCAGGCAGATCATTTGGGACCTGGAGCTTGAGACCAGCCTGGGCGACATGGCAAAACCCCACCTTTACAAAAAATACAAAAAGTTGCCAGGTGTGGTGGCACCCGCCTGTGGTCCCAGCTACTCGGTAGGCTAAGGTGGGAGAATCGCTCGAGACCAGGAGGCTGAGGCTGCAGTGAGCTGTGTTCGAACCACTGCATTCCAGCCCGGGTAACAGAGTGAGAACTCATCTCTAAATAAGTAAATAAATAAATAAAAATAATAAAGAATGAAAAAAAAGTAAGTACATTTTGTACTAATTAAGATTCTATTATTTTTTCCTTTATGGGACAGACTAGTGGTAGCAATATTAAAGTTTTAAGAAAAATATATATGGCTGGACGCGATGGCTCATGCCTGTAATCCCAGCACTTTGGGAGGCGGAGGTGGGCGGATCACTTGAGGTCAGGAGTTTGAGATCAGCCTCAATAATATGGTGAAACCTAGCCTCTACTAAAAATACAAAAATCAGCTGGGTGTGGTGGCAGGTACCTGTAGTCCCAGCTACTTAGGAGGCTGAGGCACAAGAATCACTGAACCTGGGAGGCAGAGGTTGCAGTGAGTCGAGATTGCACCACTGCACTCCAGTCTGGGTAACAGAGTGAGATCCTGTCACCCTGGGTGAAAGAGCTGGAGGAAAGGAAAGGAAAGGGGCAGGAGAGGAGAGGAGGGGAGGGGAGAGAAGAAGAGGAAGGAAAAAAAGAAAGAAAGAAAGAAAGAAAGAAAGAAAGAAAGAGAGAGAGAGAAAGAAAGAAAGAAAGAAAGAAAGAAGAAAGAAAGAGAGAAAGAAAATATATGCGAGAAATGCTTAAAATTTTATTCTTGAGAGAGATCCAAGATGGCCGATTAGCAACAGCTCAGGAATGTAGCTCCCAGTGAAAGCGCAGAGAACAAGTGGAAGCGGCACTTTCTGACAAATTTTTGTTGCCCACAGACCGGGAGATTCCCGGCAGAGGAGCCACAAGAGTCGCCAGTGCTCAGCTGGTCCCATCCCCACAAGGAAAACAGCAATTGGAAGCGCTGAGGACTGAGAGTTTCACAGCAAGCACAGCGAATCCAGGAAGGTCTGGCTCTGAGGGGAAGGGGCGTCCGCCAAAGGAAAACTAAGAAACAGAAAAAACTTCATCACTGGGCGGAGAGAGATCCAAGATGGCCGCGTAGCAGCAGCTCGGAATTGTGGCTCGCGGTGAGGGCGCAGAGAGCGAGTGGACGCCGCAGTTACAGACGAGTATTTGATGCCCACGGACTGGGACATTCCCGGAGAGGGAGCCACACGGGTCGCCAGCGCGACTCTTTTGGCCGGCTCCGCACTTCTCGGTGCGGAGTGTGCGGGACTGGATGCCCTTTTAATTGGGCTCGGCTGGTCCCATCCCCACAAGGAGAACAGCAATTGGAAGCGCTGAGGCTGAGAACAAACACAGCTGAACCCGGGAAGGCCCAGCTCTGTGGGGAAGGGGCGCCCCCCGAAGGAAAACTAAGAAACAGAAAAAACTCCATCACCAACAAGCCGGACATCCACTCAGAGACCCAATCTGAAAGTCGGCAATTACAAAGACGACAGGTGGATAAATCCACAAAAATGGGAAGAAACCAGTGCAAAAAGGCTGAGAACACCCGAAATCAGAATGCCTCTCCTCCTACAGGGGATCGCAGCTCCTCTTCAGCAAGAGAACAAGGCTTGACGGAGGATGAGTGTGATGAACTCACAGAATCGGGCTTCAGAAGGTGGATAATAAGAAACTTCTGTGAGCTAAAAGAACATGTTCTAACCCAATGCAAAGAAACTAAGAACCTTGAAAGAAGATTTAACGAAATGTTAACGAGAATGGACAACTTAGAGAAGAATATAAGTGAATTGA
>PVKP010009409.1:0-68461 GCA_004027715.1 Plecturocebus donacophilus
TGTCCGTGTGTTCTCATTTTTCAACACCCACCTATGAGTGAGAACATGCGGTGTTTGATTTTCTGTTCTTGTGTCAGTTTGCTGAGAATGAAATATTTTCTTAAGATCTAGATTCTCAAGGGTGTCCTCTCTGATTTGGCCCAGGCAACCTTCATTATTCCTTAATGCAAATCAGCACCCTAAGCTTTGCCCACATCAAAGACTATGATATCACTGGGCAGTTTTTAGATCATGCAATAAAACTGTTCTTATGTATTTGTCCTTGTGTTTGCCTTCCCAATTAGATTACATGACCTCAATAGTAACAGTGATTTCTTTTATTTATTTATTTATTTATTTATTTATTTATTTATTTTTTTGCTATTTTACCTTACCTACAGCCTCTCACCCAATTTCAAGTTAAACAGACATCAGGGCTGCCACCATGTTATTTGCTTATGGGATTAGATATGGAGGTTTTACAAGGAGCTGAACTCTTAACCTTGAATTTAAGTTATACATAAATATAACCTTGAAATTAGTACTTGTAGGGACTGGATTAGCATTTCTCAACCATGGAAAAATTTTCTCAATCCTCACAAGGATAGTATATAACTAATTCCATTCTAGCTACATATAAGTAAATGTGCTACACACAATGAGTATTAGGGCTTAATTCTCAGAATTTCTTGAGAGTCTGGTCTAGATTGTTCTTTCAGATTACTTTCAACAATCTCACAAAGCCATTAACAGATAAGAAAACATTTTTCCTCTTTCATGGAGTTTCTGGCTTTGGTGATATGGCAACCTTCATCCAAAAATATAAGATGCCAACCCATTTTTAAGGTCATCTCATAGGTTCCCACTCCTCATAGTCACTTGCCTATATCAAAATATCATGGCATCTTACCTGTTTTAATGAATCACCTTTCTATCCTCTACCAAGTACTGCTAATAAATTATACAAGTGCTGACAACATAATTCACGTTTGAACAATTTTCTACCTCTCCCAGAACCCAGTAGGGTGATTTTAATGCTTAAGAGTTTGCAGTACATATTAACAGAATGAGTAAATAAATGCATGAATTAAATGAAAAGAATGACCAAGTCTTAAATTTTATTTTCCTATTTCTCAGTTTCCTTTCTAAATTTAAATATGAATGAAAATAATTACTCAATACAGGTATAATGATTAAGAGTTTAAGAAACATTTCTTCATCATCCAGGCATCAAAAACATGTCTGAAGAGAAATTCTTCATCTTCTCATCTCAGTTGATAACAATTCCATAGTTTCAACTTCTCAAGCCTCTGAGTCATCTTGGACATCTCTCTTTCTCTCATATTCCCTATCCAATTTATCAACAAATTACGTTAGCTCTTCCATCAAAATGGATCCAGACCATTTATCAGCCCCTCTACTATTACCACTTTGTTCCAAGATATCATCATCAATCCCCAGGATTATTCTTATTGTCTCTTAGCTGCACTCCCCATTTATTATTGCCAGAAATACCCTATTGCAACAACACTTTGAAGTCATTCCTTCAGCAAAACCCAAATGATTCCCCATTTTACTAATGCCCTGCAAAGATCTACAAAATCTGCTTTCTCCCCCTCATCTTTAACCATCCTCTGCTACTTTTTCTCTCTCTTTTTGACATCTGGAATACTGGCCTTTTTGCTCTTCCTGCAACCAGGTACTCTTCTACCTCAAAAAAAAAGGCCTCAAGCTTCTATACTTGCTCTTCTCTCAGCCTGATGCTCTTACCCGACATAGATGACAATAAAGTCTTGCTCCCTCAACTTTCTTCACATTACTGTTCAGATATCACCTTATTATTAAGATCTTCAGAGGTGTAGAAATTTATTTTTTTCTCCAACTAACTTAAACCAGCTAATTTATCAAGGCAGTTTTAAAATCATCCTATTTTTCTCCAAGGAATAGGGCTCATGGGGTAAGGTAGAAAGAAAAGGGGAAGAAAAAGTTAAAAGAAAGAAAAAACTTTCATTTACTACTTCTTTGTAGTCAGATAAATCAGACCAAAAACAAGATTCATTGAGCAGCAAAAGATTTCCCCGCAAGGTTTTGTTTTTATGTTATTTTTACTGGTTGTTCCCACACATTATAATGTCTTGGCAACAACACAGATAACAGCCTGCTAGCCTTAAAACAATTTCTGGAAAATACTCGAGTTTTCTGAAATTCTGACAACCTAACATGTTATGCGAGCTGATCCCAACTAATTTTTTTGGTTGAAGCAAAGACTTTGCAGTGGAACTTTCCCTGATGAGAGATTCCATATTTTTTTTAAAAAAATCACAAATCTCTGACAATTGGTGCTGGATGTAACATTGGCTGATTCACTTTCTCATTTTACAGATGAAGACTTAAAGACCCAGGGAGATTAAATGATTTGCCCAAGGCACGTGGATTGTTACCAGCAGAACTGGGAATAAAATTCAAGCTCCTTGGCTCCCAAGTCACTGTTTCTTCTGCTTTGTTCATGATTGTGCCATTTAACTACTCACAGTTGAAATCTGACTGATGTCATCCCTACTCTCTAGGAGTTTGTAATCCAAAACTTGAAACAAATGGGTAACGTGAAAATAATCATAGTCATAATTATGATGAAATATATCTTCCAATTTCTAATCCTCAAAGTATTTTTATATCTCTCTCCTCATTTTATCCTGAAAAGAATGCTCTACAAATTATATAATATGAAACATTGTATAAATATTAATAGGTAATATTTAAATAATCCAATGTGCTCTCTGGGGAATGATCAGGAAAAAAATGTCCCTGTGGTTTTTTACATGTATGAATGAGATGGCACTCTAACCACCTGTGCTAGATTCCTCTAAATTGGTTTGATGAACCAACTTTTACATATGTATATATATTTATACATTTATATGTAATTTTATGTATCTGTACATGTAGATGATCTCTATTCTCTGTTATCATATTCACACTTGGAATCCATTAATGCTCTTCACTATATTCCGTGTGTCAGCACAGATGAAAGCCATCTCGGGTCTCTGGAAATGGCAGAGAGTGAATAATTAAGATCAGACATCAAGACATTGACATGTCATTCACTGATAACATGGACGGACGGGATGCCAATATTACTTTCTAAATATGCCACCAAGGGAGGTATTTCCTAGATCCTTAATAAAATTGGCCCCCATACATAATGGATACTATCAGTTGGTATCTGCTTCCCACTGCATAGTTTATGTCAAAATTATGAAGGGAAAAAGAGAAGAAAACGATATTGTCCATTTGCTTATGGAGTAGACAATGTCTGTTTTGTGAAATGTGAATGGTGTCAGGCAAGGCCTCTGGCCAACAGCATATCCCCCTCAACACCTGTCATACTGCCTGAAATCCCAACCTTATTGACTCCAGTCCTTTGTGGCTTGAATCTTTTTTAGGCCCTAAGCAAACCCATTAAAATGCATATACCCTTAAAACAGTCTTCTCACAGATCAGGCCTTTAATTAATGGAACCCAAGATAAATCAGGGATAAGGAGAGTGATAGTAAAGGAGCATTTTTAAAGCAATGCAGGGGCCATGTGAATTGGCTCATGTGTATAATCCAAGCACTCTGGTAGACCAAGGCAGGAGGATCTCTTGAGCCTAGGAATTCAAGACCAGCCTGGGCAACAAAGGGAAATCTCTGTCTCCACAAAAAGATTAAAAATTAGCCAGTCATGGTGGTGTGTGCCTGTGCTCCCAAATACTCAAGATGTTGAGGCAGGACAATTGCTTGAGCCTAGGAATTTGAGGCTGCAATGAGCTGTGATCACACCACTGTACTCCAGCCTAAGCAATGGACTGAGACCCTGTTAAAAAAAATTAAACTAGTTTACCCTTGCTGGTTAGGAGTAGGTTCTGATTCTTTTTCTATTTGACTTCCTATTTGAGATCCTGCATACCTACCAACAACTTTTGAGAGCCAATTATGCAATTACATATATCTCTGTTTTTTTTTTTTCTTACAAAAGTCAAATGTTATGATAGGCTCACCAATTGGGAAAACCTAATTCTCACTGACCAAGTATCGTTAAATCATAAAATCTGCTAGGTTTAACTAACATATGAGAGCTTCGACAGTAGTCAATTAAATGATTGTGTATGAGATTAAGAAGGTAGGGTGGAAAAAGAAGCACTACTGTGGAAAATCTTCCTGAGCAGGGAGTGGCAACAAAGTGATCACGAGACCTGCTATGACCACCAGCCATACCACACTAGCCAATCAAACTCCCACGTGCCTCCCAAGGCTACAGTCTGAGGGATTTGTGCAAGAGGACTGCAGAGGATACAGGGATACCAGCAGCCTACTGTGCATGCTAAGAAAAAGGCAAGAATAGGCTTCTCCACGTTTTATTTTTACCTGTTCACTTGACCACCAGTAAATGTGGAAGGAAAAGTTGTCCCAGATCCTCCAAAAGAAAATCTTATTTATAATTGGGTTGAACCTTAACTAAGTTTGAGAATGACTCACAGTATTACAGAGAAAGAGGGAAGAGGTAGTGAAAATTCAAAATGCAATGAAGCCAAATATATACTGTTTCTTGCCAAACCCCCTTAGTTATACTGCACTGTGATGCATCCCAGGAAGTGGCATCTCCTTTGGAGAAAGGATATTCTACGACCCCCAAGGGGACAGTGCTGACACCAGGGACAGATTCTACAAACATCGGTAGACAGAGTGAGGAAAGGCTCTATTCACTCACTAGAATTTCCTGGCACTTCCATAAATGTCAATAAACACTGGTCTAAGGGGCATATGATGTTCCAATATATTTTGACATAAAAGTTGTAACCAGGAGAGTCTTAAAATAAAAGTACTGAAGGGAAATGTGTGAATCAGTTGGGGAAGGCTATGCCATTCTCAAAGGCAGCATATGACTGCAGAGGGGGGCTACAGTCCCCCGAAGCCAATTGAATAATCTGTTTCATTGACACAATTATTAAATCATTGATTAGTGAGCTGAGTGTTCGGTATTGGTTGTCTTTATTACAGGTGAATTGTAGCTATTGCCAGCTGTTTCTGTGGCAAGTTCTTCAGCTGCAGAAAGGTTGGCATTGTGCCCAGATGCAGCCTGGAAGTCCCAGCGCTTCAAAGTGCTTTTTCTTTCCCCCAGCGAGTGCTTCCCCATGTCATTACATGATTTCCCTGTGCTCTCATCATTACAACAATAGAATCCATAAAGCCAAACACAGAAACAAAGGGATAACTTATTGGCAACTAATGAAACACAGAGAGATTGTTCAAGCGGTGTAAACGTGAAAGGGCTTTGAACCAGTTTAAACAATCTACGTGTATTCCGTTGCCACATTGTTAACACAGGCGTGAAGGCAAGTGTCTCAGCTTCATAAAAATTACACCATCTTTGCCTTAAAGATCTACTCTCTTGCTGCCTCTACCTCTGGCACTCTTTTTAGAGGGCTGGTTTACTTTTTGTCCACTTACTCAAATTTTGGCCACCCATCAAGACTGATTCATCTTCCAAGTTTTCTGAGAAATTTTCCAGGAACACTTCAGACTCTACTGAGTTTGCCTTGCTTTTTTTTTCTCTAATAACTTAGGTATGTGCCATTTATTTAGCCACCCAGAGCTAAGGCAAGTATAGGCAATATTGAGAGCCCATGCTACATCACAAGTGGTCCAGGGCACTTCGCTCTGATCCTAGAGGGGCTCTGAGAAACATTCTCAACCAACACTCCAAGTAGAGCTCCATCAATGACTCAGCTTTGACAGTTAGGATGGAATGAAACGTGTTTGTCATCCCAAGTGCTGAGGGAATAAGACAGGTCTCGGTGTCAGATCAACCAGGATTCAGACTCCAGATCAACAGCTTACTAGATATGCAAACATGGTTTTTGTGTGTTTGCTTTTTTAATTACCTGAGACTCAGGATTTTAATCTATAGATCAAAAATGAGGCCACCTACCTCAGAGTGTGACTTCTGCCCAGTTCCTTGTACACAGTAAACATCTAATATATGAATATTTCTCATCCCTTAGGCCCTTACTAAGAGCACTTGTTGTTGAAGTCTTATCTGCCCAAGCAAATTATAAGTTTCTTGAGAATATGTCTACAGAAGTTTCTTCCTGCTAAGGCTAAAACTGTACACATCTAATGCAACATTTGTAACCTTTTTCCTGAAACACTAGGTAAAGATGGAAATAAACTTAGGTGATGCTATGAGTTGAAATAGGGGATTAATGAGATAAAATTGTCAGGTAGTTGATTTCAGCAATATGCTCATTCTCTATAGACACTATGATATGAGAAAAATATAGAATAAAATAAAGTCCTGCCCATTTGTGGCCCAAATATATAACAGCCTGAAGAATCTGCTTAATAATCTATCTGTCTGAAAGGATTCTGATTCATTCTTTTACTGTCTGTAGGGTCTGCTCAAGTCTAGAGATAAACATTCTGATTTGGTTAAGCATAGCTTTGACAAATAGCAAGTGAGAACCACATCTGCCATATTAGCTTGATGTGTTCATGCCAAATTGCGTTTGAGAAGCATTTTGAAAGAGGATTGGAGTTAGCACAGATAACAGGTTACTTTCCTTGGTAACCTGTCATGAATACTGAATTGTACCTTTAACCTGAGCAGGAGGAGTTTTTGAATGCTTTCGTGCTCCACACAACCCCCTCAATTTGCTATTAGATGGGCAGGTGACTGTATATAGTCTAAAGTATAGTAGACATCAATTTCTTTAATTCAAACATCTTCACTCCATTTCTCCTTCAAAATCAAGCTTGTGATGCAAATAAAATTTCAAACTTTCCAAGTCAGATTTCCTTTGTTTCCTTGCTATATATGGAAAATGCAAAACTTCTAGTCACTAGGAAATAGATTAAATAATCATAGAATGATAGAATTTTCAGTGCTGGAAGGGACCTTAGAGATCATCTAGTCCAACCCCCTCATTTTAACAGATGAGGAGACTGGTGTCAGTGGAAGATTATAGCCTCAGGGGTAAACCATAGTTCATTAACTCATCTCTGGAAGGACTTGTTTTTGTTGTTAGAATAAGTGATTAAATGATTCTAATTTCATGCTATCTCCTTTTTTCAGAAAGTTTACATTCGCTTTCTCCTTTTGTCCATGTAACCATGACAATAGTGGGGAATAATAGAGCTATCAGTATAAAAATAGCCTCATTAGCAGCAACGAGGGTCTCGCCAATCAGCTTGGACCTACTAAAGTGCTGATAACTACCTTCCCTGCCTTCCAGTTTGCAACAAACACACACACTGGACTCATTCCACAGGCGGGCACTTTCCTCTTCTGAAGCTGTGTCCCTCAGAGTTTGACAGCTGGGATTTACAAGTGGAATCCTACCTGAGAAAGCCCTGTTCTCAAGCAGGCTCAGCTGGATCTTGCCCTGGGATTTCCAACCTGCCTCTGCTTTCCAGAACCCCTGATGTCACGTCTAAAACAACAAAAGTGAACATTTTTTTCTCTGTGTTTACAACAAAGGACAGAGAAAAATTAGATATAATTTAGAAACGAACAAATTTATTAGCAGGTGTCTTTTAGAGAGGGTTTAGTGTTTGTTTTGGGTTCTTCATTTGATTTTTCCACTGCCACTTTCCACCCTACCATGAGCAATTTGAAGATTATGTAAGTTTATATATTACAGAAAAAAGTTTGTCAAGGTATTTATATCACATCTCTACCCCCACCATGCTCCAGCCATAAAAGCACAAAAAATAAAAAAATAAAATAAAAATGAATAGTGGGAAACAGAATTGACAAAAGGTAAAGAGAATTTTTAGACCAGTTTTACATTATTGGCTAAATTCACTTTGTCTAAATTTCACTAAAATACAAAATTACACTAAGTTGTCCAGTTGAGGTACATGGAAGGAGAGAGCTAATTATGGAATGACATTCAAACTGTCTCAAGAATGAAAAGTTTTCAAAATATACCATGGCCTTAAAAATAGACAAATGAGGTAATGGAGCAGAATGGAGAAGGAGAGTCTAGAAATAAATCTACACATATTAATCGACTGATTTTTGACAAAGGCACTAAAGCAATTCAGTGCAGAAAGAATAGTGTTTTCAACAAATGGTACTGGGACAATTGAAGATCTAAATACATATAAAAATGATGGGACGTGGATGAACCTGGAAACCATCATTCTCAGCAATCTGACACAAGAACAGAAAACCAAACACCACATGTTCTCACTCATAGGCGAGTGTTGAACAATGAGAACACATGGACACAGGGAAGGGAGCATCACACACTGGGGTCTGTTGGAGGGTACTAGTGGAGGGACAGCGAGGGGTAAGGAGTTGGGGAGGGATAACATGGGGAGAAATGCCAGATACAGGTGACGGGGATGGAGGCGGTAAACCACATTGCCATGTATGTACCCATGCAACAGTCCTGCATATTCTGCATGTGTACCCCAGAACCTAAAGTGCAATTAAAAAAATGATCATTGATTTATACTTTTCACCAAATGAAAAAGTTTACTCAAAGTGGATTATAGATCTAAATATAAAACGTGAATCTATAAAACTTCTCAAAAAAAAAAAAAAGAAAATTTTGTAATCTTGATTTAGGAAAAGATCTATAAAAGATAAAATGATAAGTTGAGCTTCACCAAAATGAAGAACTTCTCTTTAAAAGATGGAATAAAGTATATGAAAACACAGTCGCAAACAGGAATAAATATTTGCATATTTTATACTTTGGATATAGATCTTTTATCAGGATTTGTATATATTGTGGATATAAATATATAAATAACACTAAAAAAATCAATAAGAAAGTTTAATTTTTAAAGTGGAGCAAAAATATTTGAATAGCTACTTTATCAAAGAGGATATAAGGATTGGGAAGAAGTACATGACAGTCATTAGGGAAATTAAAAATAAAATCACAATGAGATATCATTACATCACTCTTAAAATGGCTGAAATTAAAAAGACCAACCACATTGGGTGTTGGTGAGAAAATAGAGCAACTGGGACTCAAACACTGATGGAGAGAGTGTAAAATGGCACAACCACTTTGAAAAACAATTTAATGATTACTTTAAAAGTTAAACATGCACTTAACCATATGATTTAGCCATTCCACTTCTAGGTATTTCCCCAAAGGAAATGAAAAAAATGCCCATACCAAGACCTGTATTTGAATGCTCATGAAAAATTTATTTGTAGTAGTCCCAAAGTGAAAACAACCCAACTGTCTATCAACAGGTGAATAGATTAAAAATTAGTGGTATAGCTCTACAATGAACTAGCACTTAGCAAGAAAAAGGAATAAATCATGCATGCATATGACAAAATGGATGCTGCTCAGGCAGAAATAATGCCTTACTGGGGTCAAAATGTTTACCTTAACAATAAGCCTCAAAATAATTATGCTGAGTGAGAGAAGCCAGATCAGACCACCACCAACAACAACAAAAAAGAGCACATATGAATGGACATGATTCCATTTATATCAGATTCTAGAAAATGCAATCTAATCTATAGGGACACAAAGAAGATTAGTGGTTGCCTGGGGATGGGGAGGGGGGCAGTGAAGATAGAGGGTAGAAGAGTAAAGGGGAGGGGTAACAAAATCATACAAAGAAACACTTGAGAAAATGGATAAGTTTATTATTTTGATCATGATGACAGTTTTATGGGTACAAATATATGTCAAAACTTAGTTTTATAGTTTTAAAAAGTGGAGGAGAAATAAATATAACTTGGACCATTTATTGATATGATCCACACTGATGATTTCAGAGTATCATTTTTTAGGATGTGGGTCAAAGAGAAAGTATGAGGGAAGCTTGAATAAAGAATATATAGCAAAGGGGTCACACAATATTGCCAGCTTAGGTATCTGAAGTCCCTTATTTCAGCTTTGGGAAACATTTTCTAGGGTACAGCTTCTGAGAGCAGAAATGTTTTCAAATGTTTGTTTCTTTAATTTCTCCTAAGCACTTCAGGCCTTACCTTCTACAGAGCATTTACCCTGTGCCAAGCATTTTACCGAGCACTTTACATGCATTTTCTCATTTAGCCCTCCTAGTCTATGTTATTGTTCCCATATTACAGATGAGAAAACAAAGGCTCAAAGAGATTAAATACTATGCATAAAGTCATACAACTGGCTTCAGGCTGAACCAGGGTTCACAAGTAGGTCTGATTGCAAAATCCCATGCCCTAAAATGTACAGTTCTTGCTGCTTATTCAGAAAATAAGAGTGATATATATTGCATGTGAAATTAACACAAGTTCTTTTTGCTTCATGAATGTGTCCTCTGAAGGGACTGCCCTGTTCAGGCACATGGTCTTTTCCCCTTCACACAGCTCAACAAAATGTATCCTACTCCAAAATGAATCCTTGTCAGAGTTTACTCTTTAGGGTATAGGTAGATGGAAAAAGCTAGCTTTTTTCCCTGATAGTAAAATTCAAAGACATGAAATCATGGATGAAAATAAGTAGATATAAGGTGAACACAGATAAGTAAGCTGGAACAATGAGACAGAGAGCCACTAAAGGATGCCATGTACAGCTGCGCAATTTGTTCATTGCATAGGGCAAGTGACAGAAGGAGCAAGTGGATTTTGTACCTAGAGTCCATTTACTATCCCTGGGCTTATCCCCTCGCCCAGGAGTTATACTGACAGAGGGCCCTTTAAAAAAAATTGCACAAAGCTGCAACATGAACTAGGGGTGGCCTTGATGAACAGATTTCCTTTGTTTGTCTTTTGTTCTTTTGCTATCTTCCAAACTCATAGCATCACATTACCACACTGGATTCTGCATTATTGGTGTCAAATAATCTGCTAAATAATGTGTCCTAGAAGGCACGATATGAACCAAGGTAGCTCACATAAATAAGAAAAAATAATGGCATAAATGATAAATGAAATAAAGATTCTTAAAGAAATTTTATGGTATTTAATTAATCTACCAGTTTTACTAAGTTGCTTTCAAGTGAAATGGCTCTTTACCAGTGCCTTTTGAAAAGGTTAGAAGTGAATTCCCTGAGCTACAATCATTAGCATATAGATGTCTCTAAGTGTTAATTTCTGTTTTCACTGAATGAATGTAATTTAAAATGAGGCCCTTTCAAATCAGTTAACTTCGGCCATTTGAGAAAGATAAGAAAAATGGACTCAAGCATGAACCCCCAGCAGAACCTGCTTCTTCGGGATAAGTACTATATGCCACAGCCATGCACTACTTTGGGAAATTACAGATCTGTTCAGAAAGGGGAAGAGGGTTTGAGGTGAGCAGGTTAAAAGGACCCTAAACATTTGCTTTTGATTTAGCTAATCATGAAAAGGAAATTGAAATTGAATGAAGAAATCAGTTTTGAAAAATATGGCAGTTCTGTCACCACAGAAAAGCCCAGTAATATTGTAGATCAAATCCATCAACAGTAACTTTCTGTTTTTGCACCATGCTTGCCACGTAGAGCTTACTCAGTACACTTTTGCTGATCTGCGTTATATAAATACAAAGATGCGTCTAATAGTGATCATTAAAGATCGTTAAAATTTTGCTCATACTCTCTTTACAACCTGTCTTAGTTTGTGTGTGATGCTCTAAGAAAACATCTGAGACTGGATAATTTAAGAAAAATAGGAATTTATTTCTCCAACCAGCACTATGGGTTCTGGAGGCTGAGAAGTCTCAGATCAAGGTGCTGGCAGGTCCAGTGTCTCTTGTGAAGACCCTTTCCTCATAGATGGGGCCACTTAGGTACCCTTACATAATGGAAGGGCTCAAAAGGGCAAAAAAGGTTAAATGCTGTGATGTCACATGGCAGAAGAACTTAGGCTAATCCTTACAGCCCTTTCATAAGGGACTAATCTATTTATTCATGAGGGCCTCATGACTTAATCAATTCCCAAAAGACCCCAACTCTTTTATTTTTAAACTTGTGTTTTTTGTTTAGGGGCACACATGCAGGTTTGTTACAAGGTAAACTTATTGTGTAATTATTTCATCACCACTATTAGGCCTAGTACCCACCGTAGCAGGACACGCCGCAGACAGAACCTCTCGGACACCAGGTTTGTGAAGGAAGTGACTTTTATTCCACAGGGAGTCTCAGCAGACTACTCGCGTCTCAAGAACCGAGCTCCCCGACTAGAAAATCCTGGCCTCTTTTAAAGGCTCGCAATCTTAACGGGCACATGTGAGAGGGTCGTGATCGATGAGGTAAGTGAGGGGCACGTGACTTTGGTGGGGGTCTAATCGTGATTAAGCAAGAACAGTGCCTTCCGGGGAAGACTCCTCCATACCGTGCCTGTGATCTACAGATAGGATAGGAACTAGGGTGAGGGGCTTGATCTTTACCCTCCAGGTCCAGCCGGTGGCACCGGTGTTCTCTCCTCCACTGACCTTGTGCCTTCTGGTTTCAACTTTTACTCCTCCTTTTGAAACACAACGTAGAAGGCTAAGGGAAAGAGGTCTTAGAAGCTTAAGAGGAAGGGGTCCCCTTCCTCACACTAGTTATTTTTCCTGATCCTCTCCCTTCCACCACCTTCCACCCTCCAACAAGCTTCAGTGTATGTTGTTCTCTTCTATGCGTCCGTGTGTTCTCATCATTTAGCTCCCACATATCAGTGAGAAATGCAGCATTTGGTTTTCTGTTTCTGTATTACTTTGCTAAGGATAATGGCCTCCAGCTCCATCCATGTCCCTGCAAAGGACATGACCTCGTTCTTTTTTATGACTGCATGGTATTTCATGGTATATATGTACCACATTTTCTTTATCCAAAACCCCACATCTTAATACTGCCACAAAGGGGATTAAGTTTCAACATGAATTTTGGGGCACACTTTCAGACCATAGCACAACTCCTTCTCTTTACTTCTGAAGTAACCCTTTAATAATACAAATCAGAACCTGTCAATCCAATGCTTATAATTCTTCAACAACTTCTTCTTATCTTTCTTAGGATAAAATTCAAAGTCCTAAGCATAGCCCACAGGTCCAACGTGGTTTGCTGCATTGACCTCCTCTCACCTCCAACCCCACTAGGCTCAGCCATACCGACTTTCCATAGTCTTACAACCACAGCTCTGTCCTGCCTCGAGCCCTTACTTTGGGTGCTCCCTGAATGCAAGGCTCTTCCTGTAGCTTTCCTATTGGCAGCTCACGCTCATCCTTCATGCTTCAGGTCCGACGTCACCTTCCCTAGGGAAGTCTCTTCTCATCACTGATTCTAAATCTCAGCACTCTCTATCATAATACTTATCAAAGTCTGACATTATCATTCTTATTTAACATCTATTTTTCTCATGGATGTAAAGGCATTGTGAGAACACAGAGCTTCTCTCTCCCATTTGTAGTAATATTTTTGGTACCTAGCTTAATAGGCACAGTGCCTGTTCCTTTGTAGGAGACTGAAAAATATTTTCTGATGTAATCAATAAGTGAAATGTGGACAGATGGATTTGCCAGCTCCACTCTAGATTTTTTCCAGTGGTATGCAGATCCAAAAATACATAAGCCCATAGATTATACAGAATAGATTAGAGCATGAAATCACTCCCTTCAAAATGCTATTTTAAAAAACCAAGTAGTATCTATGCTCCCCCATAGCACTTATAGCACACAGTAGCACAACAGCACTTAACAACACATAGTGCTGGTCTGTCTACCACACTCATGCTATACTTATCTGTTTATAGGACAGCTCCAATGCCCTAAACTATAAGATGAGTCAGAAAGAGATTACATGTTTTTTCGTGGAGGCGGGGCAGGGGATGGAATGTCTTTCTTATTGCCCAGGCTGGAGTGCAGTAGTGCGATCTTGACTCACTGCAACCTCCTCCTCCTAGGTTTAAGCGATTCTCCTGCCTCAGCCTCCCGAGTAGCTGGTATTACAGGCACTCACCACCACATCCGGCTAATTTTTTGTATCTTCAGTAAATATTGGGTTTCACCATGTTGGCCAGGCTGGCCTCGAACTCCTGACCTCAGGTGATCTGCTCACCTAGGCTTCCCAAAGTGCTTACAGATGTGAGCCACTGTGCTGGCTAAGATCACATCTTGTTCAACTTTTTATCTCCGAAGTTTCCTTGAATATAACAAATGCATATTAAACATTCAATTTGTTCTTACCTTCTCTAGGATTCAGACACACTGCCAGGTGAAGTTCTTCTCTAAATTGGCTTCACACTCACAATTCTGCCATAGCAAAGAAAAAAAGTCAGAGCCATTAATTGTTGGATCCTTATAAATATAAGAAGCTCTTGGCTTAGGGCTCCAATCACATGACTAACTCATGGAACTATCCACTTATTCACTCATTCTTCATTCAATAAATGCTAGTGAATACGTACCCAAGGCAGATTAGGGTCCTTCTTAGAGCTCAAAGTCTAGAGAGAAGAAAGGCCATAAGCAAGCATAAACAAACTTAACAAAAATCTATAATTGAAATTGTAAAGTGTTTTATGAAGGTATGAGTAGAGCTAATGATAAAGAATAGAAGGTGCATGGGTAAGGTGGCCAGGAAAGACCTCTCTGAGATGGCATATAAAAGGAGACCTTAAATATGAGAAGGAAACAAGATGCGTTGGCTCACACTGTAATCCCAGCACTTTGGGAGGCCAAGGAGGGTGGATCACCTGAGGTCAGGAGTTTGAGACCAGCATGACCAACATGGTGAAACTCCATGTCTACTAAACACAAAAAATTAGCTGGGAGTGGTGGCTCATGCCTGTAATCTCAGCTACTTGGGAAGCTGAGGCAGGAGAATCACTTGAACTGGAAGGCCAAGGTTGCAATGAGTCAAGATTGTGGCACTGCACTCCAACCTAGGAAACAAGAACGAAACTCTGTCTGTCTCAAAAAAAAAGAAAGAAAGAAAGAAAGAAAGAAAGAAAGAAAGAAAGAAAGAAAGAAAGAAAGAAAGAAAGAAGAAAGAAAGAAAGAAAACAGAAAGAAGAAAATAGAGAAGGAGCCATTCGTGCATAAATCTGGGGGAAAGTATTTATGTGGTGGGAAGAGCATGTGTGGTAACCCTCAAGTGGGAAGACACTGGGTACACTGACAAACTACGAAGTCCCTGGGTCTGGGAGCATACATAGAGAGGAGAGAAATGCATGGCAATGCAAAAGGGAGCAGAGCTTGGATCATAGAGGATGTTGTAGATTATAGCACTAACTTTCTTTTGTATTCATAAAGCAATGAAAGTCCAATAACGGGATTTAAACAAAAGCATGACAGGCTGTATTCTCAGTTTTAGAGATTATCCTGGTTGATATGTGGAGAATAGATTGGTCATGGAAATTCACAAGTGTCTCTCTACCACATGCCAACTTTATACTGTGCCTGAGAAAAATTTTCCTTAACGAATAGGACTTCCTCCAATCATCTCAGAAGACTCAATTTGGTTGCCTCACTTATCTGGGTATCTGCTAACACTGTCATGCTCATCATAACTTCAGTGTGAATAGGGCCATTGATGCTGGAATATACTGGGGCATGTACATACTAGTGAGTCCCTTGTGTTTTGACATTGGATGTATAAAGGGTTTCCTCCTGAGCGGCTTTATTCTTTTGTAAGAAGGTCACTTCTTCATGCTTATTTGTCTGCTTTATGATATTTGTCTGTTGTCTACATGGGCTCCAGTGTTATAACTATAAGGCCATGTTTTTAAATGCAGGCATTTTAGACACTATGACTTCTTCCTCCCACTGTAGTTCTCATCCAGCAATCCTGATTCTTATCAACAAAGACGGCACAAGGGTCACACTGCTGCACACACAGACTTACACATTAGGGCCTATGGATGAAGAAAGCCAAGAGTTTTGTAGTTTTGTTTTCTGTTTTTCAAGGACAAAAGTAGAATAAAACCTTGCAGGTCATGCGGCAATCGGCTCAGATGGCTACAATAGCTCCTTCCATCTGCTTTAGGAGCTATTTAAAATACTTGATTCTTCAATGTCCATCCTTCTTCAGTTCAGGAAACACCAGTGCATAAAAAATATATCCATTCCCTATGCTCTAAATAATATCCTAGATAGCCTGAGTTGATGTGTCAACTAAGGTGGCAAAGGGAGAACCATACTGCAAAATAGCATAGCTAAAGGAGGGATATTTCTCTATAATGAAGGTTAATTTTCAGAGTTCATGAAACATATATGTCACTAGTTAGTAAATTCAGAATACAAGCTGGTTTATCTATGTCCCTTATAGCCCTATTTATGCAAAAAAAAAATGCATCTACCACTATGACAGTACTCAACTTAGAGAATACAGATAATAATTATAATAGCTAATTTACATTGAACAATTGTGTATTGTAATGCATTTAATCCGTCTAATATAACATTATGAAGCAGCAAATATTATCTTCGTTTTACAGATAATAAAAACGGAGCTTCAATAGGTTAAGTAATTTGCCAAGGCCACACTTTGAATAAGTGAAAGACCTGGGATTCAAATCCAGGTCTGTCCAATCCCAATCCTATGTAATGCTGCTTTTTGCTTTCAAGATGTTCACAGTAGGAAAGATAATAATGAAATCTATTAATACTCACCATGGAAAGTCCTATGTATAGTGGTCTTGTGGATACTCAGAAAAGAGATTTCCTGGGTAGGAAAAGAGTTGCAAAAGCAAGTGAAGTTGGGGTTGAATCCTGTGTGGTGTCAGTATAACACAGAGGTTAAACTATCCTCCCCTGAAGATACACTGTTTAGGTTTTAATCTGGTAATCTGGCTTCGTCTTCTTTAACAAATTACATAACATTTCAGTGTTTCAGTTTTTCCATATATCAAATGGTGTTGTGTACTTTGTCAGATCAATATGAAGATTTAACAAGTTGAGTTATGTCATGGGCTTAAAACAGTGCTTGGTATATAGTAAGCATGCAATAAATGTCACTAATTCTTGTTTTAAGCAATGAAAATGTAGGAGGTTATCAGGGTGGATTCGGTGGTAGCAGGAATGCCATTCTAAGCTGAAGGAACATTTTCAGAAGCTAGTGAGCAAGAGACTGTGACAAAGTCAAAGAGTTTTCAGACCTTCGGTAGGTTGGAGTTTTCGGGTTTCCATGCGTACAGCAAGGAGGTATCACCATATGACCGGAGAGGGAAACAGCACCTGGACATTAAAATGATCTTATATGTAACCTTTGAATTAGAAAAGACATCCTACTTGGTGTTTTATCAATAAAATGGCAGAATTTGATGAGATGACAATATACCCCTTGCAGTTCTAATAATTACCAAAGTCTACAATTCCTATCTTTTCCACTGTAAATTTCTTATGAAATTTATGCTTGGGTCTTTAATCAGTTGATGTTTTACTTACATTTAATGTCATCATATTTAGTAGGGATAATATGCCTGTAAGTAGACGATCTTGAAATTCTGATGACTTTGTATTTTTGGAAAATATCTGATAATTAAATATGTTTTCATTTAAACAAGTCTTTGAAAAGACAGAAGTGTTCTTCGGAAATAGTAATAAAGAGAAACACAAGGGACATAAAATATTAACATTAGTTAATGCTAAACCGTAATGTTTATCTAACAAATATGTGCAGTTTCCTTGACATTTCCCCTAGTATCAATTTGTTTTATTTAGGATTTTTTTCACTTATGGCAGCACAAGGACATTTAAATAGTAAGTTTGCCTTTTACCTAAAATGTTCCCAGTCATCATAAAATTATATACATTTTGCTTTAATAGCTTGTTGACACATTTGTTAGAGATTAATCCAGCACCCATATCCATCCAAAGCCCACTATTAGGGAAATCATTTGTTTCCAACCAGTCCAATCACTGAAAAAATAGGAATTGCTATTGTGCTGTATCTACTGTGCTATGTTATTTATAAAGTGCTGCAGTGGAGCACAGCAATGCCATTCATCAGTATCCAATCAACGATGAAGCTGACAGGGAAGTGAGGTGTACAAGAATGCATTGGCACAGACCATTTAAACCAGGAGATTCTAGAGCTTGAACTTGGCAATAGTTATTGAAACTAATTTATTTGTTATTTGCGGGAAAGGGTTACTACTTTGAAACACACTCGAAAAGTTTCCAATTTCAGGACATTGAAGGGTCCAAAATGCAACTAGCATTCTTGTGTGATTTCCTCCCAGCACTCCCTTCCCCCATCCACACACCTCATAAGATGTCATTTCATTCTCTGCCATGGTTGCATTTTTTTGCTCATTCTCTATTTATGTTTTTAAAATTGAATCCTCTCCAAATTCTTTTCCATTTTTAAACACCACCTGCTCTTCTTTCTAAAGTACCTCGAACACAGGTTCGCATTTCTTGATAGTCCCATTATATTGGGAAGTGATACATGCTGTTTGTTGCTTAGCATTAAAGGCTATAGTATGAATCAATTCTTTATTCACATATATATTCACAATTATTTATTCACATTATATAGGTGAGTCAAAATGACATGTGCATCTATAAATCCAATGCAATTCCAATCCAAAGCATAATAGGATTTTTCATATAGGTTGACAAACTGATTCTTAGCTCTATATAAAAGAACAAAGCTCTAAGACTAATTAAACATTTTTCAAAGAAGTACAAGCAGCAAAGAGATCTTGCTTCACTAGAAATGAAGATTTGTATATAAAGCTATGGTAATTAGAATAATGTGGCTATAGAAGACAAAAAGAAAAATTTATCAGTGGAACTAAATAAAAATCTCAAAAATAGAAGTATGCCTATAGGTAAACTTGTTAAATGATGAAAGATGCATTGAAAATATGTTATTAGCAAACTATCAAAAAATGGCATTGGAATGTTGGCTCTTCATACTGAACAATAAAAATAAAAATAAAACTCAAACAGTATACACATATATAAATTTCAAGAGGATTAAAGCTTACATATAAAAAGACAAAAATATAAAATGTCTGTGGTCTTAGGATGTCAAATATAAGTTATGAAGGAATGGATGATTTAATTTGACCATACCAAAATTACAACCTCTGCACTGAAGATACTATAAACAATGTTTAAGGACAAGCCATACCCTGAGAGATAACATCTGAAACACATATGACAAGGAGTTAGAATTTTAAAAAAATTGTTTAAACTCTTCTAAAGTGATAAAAATACGATCAAATGTGGAAAAGATTTGAACAAATACCAGAAGAGGAAACTTGACTTTTTAATTAACACAATCCCATGAAAATAAAATCACATCCATTAGTGTTATTAAAATACTATTTTGTAATAATCCAATTGGCAAAGAAATTGTAACACTAAGTGTTGATGAGGATTTAGGTAATTCCCATACCTAAGTTCTCATACCCCTGCTAGTAGAGGTATGAAGTGCTAGGACCAATTACAAAAGCATTTTGGCAGTACCTGTAATACAGAAAATTAACAAAATCTATAGTCCAGCAATTCAACTCCTAGGTAGATAGTCTAACAACAAAAACAAAACAACAAACAACATAAGTAAGGAACTCTCACAAGAAGATACAACTTAGAATATTTTTGCAGAATCATTTGTAATAGTGCAAATTTCATAAAAACACAAATAAAAAACATACAGGAAATAAACTTTTATATAACCTTAAAAAGCAGCAAAAATGAAATATGCACACATAGCTAGATAGAATTATATAACAATAGATAGAGGTTGATATCTATCTCTATAGACCTCAAAAATACATTTATTTTGTTTTTATAAAGCAAATTGTAGGACAACATGTACAGGATAATAACACTATTTTTTTTTTCAAATACACAGGAAATAATATTTATGGATAGTTACATATGTTGTGGGAGTATAAAAATACTCATGAAATTTCTGAATGTTATTATCTTTGGAAAGGAAAGAAGGGAGAAGGCTATACAGTTTTACTTCTTTAAAAAACAGCATGAAGTAAATATGACAAAATGTTATTTATTAATTTTGGGTAGTGTGTAAAATGTCTGCCATGGAAAATAAAGCTGAGGGGAGGAAGTCTGTTATATTTCTACTTTTACATACTCAAGAAGTTAATGTCTCATCTCATTTCTCATGTTTTACCTTCCTGAACTAGAGCTATGGTTATTTTTCACATTAACATTTCGATAAATTTAATTTTAAAAGATATCTACCCTTTAAGAAGCAACTATTTCTGAGCTTAGATGCACATGAGCTAATGGAGAAGGTTTAGGTGTTCAGGAAGCACTAGCATTTGATTGGAACCACAGACAAAAATAAGGATGGGCTTTAACTCTGAATTACCTTCCCTTATCAGTCATCTGTAGGGCTACAATATTCCACCAACAGTTATTTCCTTGGATAACAATATTGTCACTTCACCATTGTCGTCAGCTTCTCATTGTCTCTTTCCTACCACCAAGGGGTATCTGTATATATTAATATTTTCATATAATTGAGATTTTTCAAACACTTTTCTAATTTAGTGGAACTGTTAAGATAAAAACAGTTTTGATAGGAAGAATGAGAGTGGAAAATATACTGTGTAAGGACATTTATTAATCAGGTTGAACTAGGTTTTGCTTGATGGAAAATAATCCTAAAACAACACCAAAAATCCGGTTGGTTTAACGCAAAAACGTTTCTTTCTCGATCATATAATATGTAGAAAGTGGACTGGTGGAGGGCTCTTTTACACCCAGGAATTCAGGTGATAGAGGCTTCACCATCCTATAGCTATACTATATGGAAGATGTCATCTTCTCACACTTTTGTCAAGTCAAGAGCAACTGGAAAAAGGAACACAAGCTTTTTACCATCATACTTTGTCTTATGGCAAGAAAAAGATACAGGGCCCTCTCACTCCAGGGATCTGTCTTCCATATGCCTGGCATTAGAGAAAACTGAATGTTAGTGACCACTAGTAATATCTACCAAGGCGTAGACCTGAGGTACAGCTGGGGGTCCTAGAGAGGACACCTGGAGAAGACAGAAGTTTAAGGCTAAAAAGAAGATTGACAAGGTACAGAAGGAGCAGACTTCTAAAGCTCTGACTAAAAGGGTTAATAGATTGAAATATTTGGTTGACATATAGAAATTAGGGGAAAAATAACTTTAATGCTTTTAGTGTAGAGATTGCAGTACGCACAAGATGCCCTAAATAAGAAATACAGAACTTGTATTTTTTGGATCTTTATTTTTGTCAGCAACTCAAAGCAGATACCTTTTATTTTGCTCCTGACTGCAATTGTCAATTAGGTGCTAGGTCTTTTGTAATTTCAAATGCTTATGAGAAAACTTAAAAATCAAAGAAGGAATATTCATTCTTATTCTTTCGCCTCTTTTTATTGGATCCAGTATAAGAATATAAAAATTTGTCCATGTCTCATAAACGCTTTGTACAGACTTATTAAAAAACACCTCTTGAGAGGATTATATTGTTTATCTTCAGTGATGCCAGTGTTTGTGCGATTATTCCTAAAATTAATCTTATTAGGATGATTCTCTTTACCAAATTCATTTATTATAGTATAACATCCATAACATATTTGATTCTCTTGTAGCTTAGCTAAATTATAATCATCTATACTGGCAATTGCCTATGTGAAGTTACATACTAGGTATTCTCAAATCCAATGCAATTTAATGCCAAAATGTATCCATGTTCTGTAATAAGAAATTCTAAATAAATCTAGCAGAGCTTGACTGCTTCCTTTATCTTTTGTGAAAACTATTGGTTTCACAAAAAAATTGTATTATGTTGCAAACATAATATAATCTGTCCTCAAGTATAACATTTAATTATAGGCTCATAATTGTATTAACTTCAATGCAGCAACTATAATGAGTGTGCGTTCAATTTTGCATTCAGAATCAAGATCTAGGGATTAAATAATCTTCTTATATTCTTGTTTGTAACTAAAATCCAAAAGCATTATATCAATTTGATAAGATGCAAAACCTCAAGAAAAATGCTGTGGTCAGCTAGATCTACAGTTTTAATTTTGATCACAGGGATAATTTGATAAACTTTGTTAGGAATGTTTTCTCTTGCAGCTAATTTACATGTACTGCATTTATTTTCCCCCTTTTTCCCCCTTTCTTGATGAGAAAATATAGTCAGGAAGCAATTCTCCCCCCTCAAACAAGAGCAGCAGGGCCTTTTAAAGGATCTTCATTATTTTATGTGGTAAATGTTCACAGCTCTCAAATTTATTGGTACAGCTGTCAACATGTATATTCAGTTTAATAATAATGTTCCTGCTTAACGAGGCCTCTTGGAATTATTTATTATTAAATTTCATTACTTTCTGCAAATGTTCATGCTGATTAAGCCCACCCTTTCAGGGACTACCACACTTAGACCAATCACAGTGTGACGAGATGGTGAAATTTAAGCTAACTTGCTTTCCACAGGACCTGTCTTGTCAAATCTTTAAATATAATTTAATGAAATGTCTGTTGATGTAACAATGGTAAGTGGAAAAACTCATTTATAAAATCAACCAACCATACCTGAAGTACATTTGCACTCTTTGACATGACAAGAATTACTTAAACATTTTGGACTGCCTTTGTGTGAAAAGAACTGCCATGTATGGTATTTGCCAAATATTCTGAATATTATACTCTGCAATGAACATGGCACATCTTTCCTGGAAAACATTACTCCCAAAACTCAGATCTCTAATAAAATGCCTGGAAAAGCATTAAGTGGTAAGAAATATAATTGTTATTATCTGTGTAGATATTGAGAGTTAGAATAGACCTTGTCCAAATTCTTGGTGATTTTACAAGGTGATAGGGGTGTAATAGAAATATATTATCAATACTGCCATATGATGAAATCAAGAGAGTAATTCTATACATAAAATAGAGAATGTCTGTGAATGGAATATACACACACAAATATATATATATGTGTGTATGAATATACATATACACATATACATATATATACACACAGAGACATATGCACATATGTACATACAATTTTCAACATGGAATATGAAAATCTTAAGATTTTCTGAACTTAGTAAGAAAAAGAAGTGTAGAGATACAAAAAAGGGGAGAGAGGCTCACTAAATTAAAATCCTTATGGGCAAGCTATGGGAGAAGAAGAACGTCTCATTTTGAAAATAAAAGCAGCTAAAAGCAGGTTAGATTTGCACATTTGGGATGCTTCTATTATTTCTATGAGTTCTGTCACTGCAGTAAGTATGTTTTTATACTTAGCTGTTAACAGATTTGTTCTCACTTTCTGTGAGGTCTTTGAGAACAAGGACGTTATTTGTTATATGTTTCTTTTCCTTAGTACCTAGAATAATTTCTAAGACAGAATAGACAATAAATAACTGTTAGATAGTTGAATTGGAGGTAGAAAAAACAATCGTGGCCAAAAATAACTTTGGAAATTTCCTTACAAAAAAATAAAGAAAAGAAAAAGAAAGTACTGGCAAAAGTGGAGAGAAAAAATATTTCTAAAATACTATAGAAGGATTATTTTATCTTCTTTCTGATATGGTTTGGTTCAAAATGTATCTATTATTCAAATCAGCATATATTTCAGCATCTAGAGGATAGAAAGTAACATATAAAATATATTCTCTGCTCAAGAAGACCTTATAGTCAGTTTCAAACACATGCTAATTCGAAAAAGACCACTTCAACCTATCCTCAGAACTGTAAAATTTTGAGAGAACTGTTGGCCATGTGAATTTTTTTTTCTCTTGGAAGGTTTTACGGAAAGCATATATTTTAAGTTATGCCTTGAAATACATCAAGATTTGAACAAGTGAGGGAAGCCTTGGATGAGAAAAAAAAATCTACTTTTACAGGGAGTAAATGCGAAAAGGGGGCCATGGGAACCTCCAGAAACAAATGTAGTGATCAGCAGTAATAGAACCCAGAGAAGTGTTGGCGACAACAGACTCATGTTTAGAGAAATTTAGAAGGTAAGACACTGAGAGATGATCAGGATGAAGATGATAATCAACAAATTGATTTAAAAGTTGCTTATACAGTAGCAGTTGTTTATCCTTTAACCAAAATTTATTGAATGATTATTATGTTCCCAAAGAGAAAGGAAAAAAAGAAAAGATTTTTAAAATAGTATTTATTGAGCTATTTTGTTCCAGGTTCTAGGTCTTGTGTTTTGCATATATTCTGTCAATCTTCATGACAATTCCTTTTGTTAAAGGAAACTGAAGTGCAGAGAAGTTATTTATTTGTCCCCAAATCACAGAGTTGGTAAATGGGCTTGAACCCCCAGTCTTTCCCTGCGTAAAATTATGGTCTTTTCATTTCCCTTTCAGCATGCATACTATTTCCCATGGATCCCTTCCAAATGAAATGTCCATAATAGGGTTCCTGTACAATTAACTTTTGGTCTAGATTTTATAAACTAGATGATAGATAAATAATAAATAGATAGATTATAGGTTAGATACAGATAGATGGATGATAGAAGATAGATAGATAGATAGATGATAGCTATATACATATAGACACATATTATTGGAAATCACCATTAAACAGTCGAAAAACAGCACATATAAGAGATGGCAAAATAAAACTCCTTTATCAAAATCTTAGAAACAAACCCTGAAATACGAAGGAATAGAAAACAATTTATTCCGTCAACATATTTATTCTACAAAGCCAGAACCATTGTTTCTTAAGCATTTAACCTATTCTAAATCATTTTACGGTTGCTATTTTATTCATTCACAATGTTTACCCACAGATATAATTGTGTCATGCTGAGTTTGGGATGATATTCGAGCACATGGCTAATGATAACCCAGCAAAAACTGTAGCTGTGGAAGCAATCTTTGGAAAAATGTCTCCAACAGAAGTGGGATTGTTAATCTGCTTCAAAGAGTGGGTATCCAGAGCCTAACATGAGAAGGGTTCGTCAATCCTAGAATTAAGTCCAGACTCCTGAAATGGCCTTGAGGCTATTATTTATATTCACCAGGTCTTTTCATCTCTAAATTAAGATTGAAAATATCTTCTTCAGTTTTTTGCCTTCTGTGATAATGCTTCAAAACTTAACTTACAAACATTAACACTCTACATGCCTCTAACTCCACAGTCTCCAAAGTGTAAGTAACTCGATTCAGTCCCAGGGGTCAGCACAGACAGAGCCTACTTCAAAGAGCCCCGGAAGAGGCTTGGCAAATACCTCTTGTTCAGGAGCATTGGACTTTGACATCAATGGCACTCATGGTGAGACATGTACTGCCATCCATTGGTCAATGTACTACCTATGGAGTATATTCAGTGCAATGCCTGGGCCTTAGAAAGCATGGCAACAGCATTATCTGTTGAAAAGAGCCCTTTTGAAAAATATCTTTGGCATTTGAGTTAGACATCCCATGATTTGAAAGACGCTTCATCACTTTACTTCTCCATTCTCTGTAACATCAGAATAGCACAACTTTCCTTACGGAATTTTTTTAAGATTAAATATGGTAAATTGTGCAAAGAGCCTAGGGTGGTGCCTGACACTTAGCAGAGTTCTGAAAATAATAGTTATTTCTGTTATTGGTACTGTTTGATTTGCCTTTTAACACAGACAAAAAAAATAAAAGCACAAAACCAGAAGCATAAAGAGTTTAAACATCTTTTCTGCTGTTACACAATGGAAAGACCTGGACCTACTCCAGACTCGTGTTCATAACAGAGAAGAATCTACAATCTGGAGAAAAATGCATTTTAAAACATAGAATTTGGGGGTCAGAGTTGCTTAGGGCAATTTTATAATTAACTAAAAGTAGCTTTATTGTAAGCCAAGGGATCTTAACAGCGGTCCCAATTTGATCTGGACATCTATGCTTCACTGCTTACACTTCACAACACACCTTCAAATGGCAAAATTCACTGAAGTAATTAAAATATTTAATTGGAGAAAAAAGTATACAATTCACAAAATGTATTTAATTAGCCCCCAGACAACTCGGTGATCCAATACATAATTTCTAAAACAGTTGTAGAAATCGGTAACATGAAATTTGCTGAAAAGGAACCATATTTTTGAAACAAAGCAGCTATTACTATCTTTTAGGGTAAATGTTTCTTAATCGAATGGTAATCTTACTTCTTAGCATTTAACCCTATTCCCTTTAATATCTTACTTCTTTCTTAAATGCTTTCAAGCTTGTTTTTTATTAATTATACAAATCATTCATATTAAAAGGCAATATAGTAGTTTCAAGAAGTAGCTTCACAGGCTATCTGCATATTTAATCAACTGCCTCTAAATTTTTAATCATTTGAGTTCAGGTTCTTGTCTTGAAGCTTAACTTGATAACAAACCTACCCACTGGTAGAACTAATTGGTACAGAATCAGTCAATAATTTATAAGGAAAGGAAAATAAAAAGATTGTATGTTACAAAGGTATAAGACCACCAGCCAGTTATTCCTGAGAGGTAACAGCAAAAACATTTGCCTCTACAAATCCATGGCACACTGGTGACATCCACTGGCTGTTCCTTAGCATTATTCTGATTCTTTGGATTTTTTAGTTTAGGCTTTGAAAAAAGAATCAGTAGGCTTTACATATTCGTGCCTTTCCCTAATTTTAACTATAGTTGTATTAACCTATATGTCTATTACACTCAGTGCATTGTGTGTCTAACATTTAAAACCTTGAAGTACAGTAATACATGAGAATCACTTTAGGTATTCAGAGTTAGAGTGACTTTAATAAATCTTGTTACCATTGTGGATTTGAAAGAACACAACTCAAAATATAGTGAGAAGAGAAAGCTTCATCATTGGTTACATAATCAGTGGAAATTTACTGCTATTTTACACTAACAGGAATTTGGCAAATTTCCTTGTTACTATATTGTGAAAACAGTGAAGAATTTGGAAAGGACTAGTACTGGGCAGTAACAGTCAGGTGGACTATAATCCTGTTTCTCAAATTTTAATAAGTATCATAACCATCTGGAATGTTTATTATAAATGCAGAATTCTGGGTAACTTTACAGAGTTACACCAGAATCTTTGAGAAAAGTTTTTGATACATTTGGTTAAGAAACTACACTTTAAGGACACTGTACACTTTGGATGCATTTGCTTAAAGAACTACATTATCTGCATTAAATAGAATCTATTATCTTTAGTGCTCCAATCTTGAAGTTTCATACAGAATGCAGAGCACTTGTCATTTTGGACTCCTTACTGTGGGCAACATGGAGAAGAGCTTCAACTTTATCAGAGGGACAACTCTTCAGAAATAGTGCCTTTTGTATGAAAATTTATCTTATAGTCTTAAAATTTCATCATCAAATCAATTAAAACTTATTTACAAAAGAAAGAATAATTTATGCAAATCTTTCAGACAGTGCATTGAAGGTAGAAATATTTATGATTCCTTATAAATAAAAATCAAATGCCCAGAAAGAGGAAGACCAAATGGATGAGCGATAACTCGTATTAAATGCTCAAAGAAAATACATAATTTATTCTTATTTTACATATAGATGCATTGGCAGTACTGTGTTATTTTCAGGTGGCGAAATTACAGGTGTTTTGGCTTTTTGTGGTTTATTTTGCTAGTGTTGCCTGATTTTTCTGCAATGAAGATGTGCTACTTACATGATTTTTTTTTAAGTTTAAGTAAACATATCCTGCAAGTTCTGGGGAAATTGTGCTTGTGCAAAGAGCACTCAATGATGCATTCAGCATTATTGCTAATATTCAATGAGTCATCATCATGATCATTATATCATCATGATCATCTCTCTAAATCCTGCAACTAAGCTTTTCAACCAAAAGCTCCATGGATAGTTTGAGTTACTGCACAACGTTTAGGTATTTACTTGGAACTGCAATTTGATAGCGTTAGGTTAATAATTGTGACATGGAGTGAAAGACAATTTTGAAAAGCACCAAGAAGGTAAGAGACACAAGAGTAAGAAAGCACAAAGGCTAAGCTATTTTCTACGAGAAACCAAGGAAAGGGTGTTACAAGGATGGGATATAAAATGATAAGAGTAGGAGAGATAGCATGTAGAAACTAGTGGAAAAGCTATTTTGTTTTTTCTAGATGGGCTAGAAATTAACCAGGTAGATTGCAATTCTAGATAAGTTATTTCTTTTTACTGTAATAAAATGTTACTATATTTCACCGTACAGCAACAAGAAAGTAATGTTCTTTCAGGAAATATACTCAAACAACCTTCAGACTCCCAAGGCCCTGTGTAGGATTCATGTATGTCTACGATAATGCCACTGGAAGAAGACTGGGGAGTTTGAAGCTGAAGCCACTTTGTGATCTTTACCAGTCCTTCAGGATGAAAAGCTGGGAGCTAGCCTAGCCTCAGAAGATAAAAACAGGTCTCTTTTATTGAAAATTCTCTAGTTCCTTTGAGTTACAAAGACCATAGCCTAGGGAGAGAGCCTAAATTTAGACTTCCCTTGTTTCCTTAAGGAATAGGCAGGAATCTGCCAAGATATGTGTTCATTGTCCATTGAGAACTAATGGGAAATAACGAATCCACATGTTTTGACAGACGAGAAACATGCTCAGATTGAGACACTAGATTAGACAGAAAAGATACCTAATAATTCAAATGTGTATCATATTAGAAAAGAATGCCAGCTCACATTAAGAAACAGCAAACAAACATAGTCAAATTTAGGAAAGTAGAGAGTGTAAGATGACAAATAATTTTCCCTTGCCTTTTTTCTTTAGAATGAAAAGGAAATTATTTGTATTCCTGATCATAAAAAATGAGACCAATCATAAAATGTTACATAGAAAAAAAGATAAAGCAAATTATAAAGTCATCCCAACACCTCACTAATTTTATATCATAGGGAGAGCAGAGTCAACTGCATCCTCCTAGCATACGTGTACACACACAGACATACTTGTTCTCAAAAACTGTATACATTTTTCCATATCACTGTGTACAGATATATGATCATCCATCTGATTATGACCAATACCTATTGATAACTACTTATTTATAATTTTTCACTATTATACATGATGTTGTCTATCCTAGCCCACTTCCAAACCATTATGCACAAAACTTCAAAGTGATGTTTCCCAAATATAAATCTCAATATATCTTTTCTGTTTGATTGTGTATAAGCCATCACTGGCGGCTTCCCATGGCCCTTAGGATAAAATCTAAACTCTGTTTCCTGTCCTAAAAGGGGCCTGTGTGGTTTGAATGTTTCTAGGATCTTCACCATTATCTGCTGTACCACTCCCTCCTTACCCACCATCCCCAATCGTCTTGGTCTCAAATGTGTTCCTTTTTGCCTTGGGGACTTTTGCACATGCTCTTTGCACTGCCTGGAAAGCTCTTTGCCCTCATGGCTTTCACATGGTTAGATCCTTTTAACTGTGTCTCCACCTAAATGGAGGTCTTCTCCAGACCTCTTTTGTAATATGCATTGCCCACTCTATTATTTCTGTTAGTACTTCCTTATAGGTAACTTGGAACTATTTTTAAATTTGTTTTTATGGTATTTTGTCTGTATCATTTACCAGGATATAAAATCAGTGACTGTGTCTTGCAGGTACCTGAGTTTTTCCTAGTCAAACATGTATTGGGCACTAAGAAAATATCTACTGCATGAACAAATAAGTAAATTAATTAAGATATATATCATGAGGCACTACTAAAGAGTTTTCTCCTTAGAATAAATTTCTGGGAATAGATTTCTGGGCCAGGTATGGTGGCTCACGCCTGTAATCCCAGCACTTTGGGAGGCTGAGGTGGGCAGATCACAAGGTCAGGAGTTCAAGATCAGCCTGGCCAACAGGTGAAACCCCATTTCCACTAAAAATAGAAAAATTAGGCAGGCATGGTGGTGGGTACCTGTAATCTCAGCTACTCAGGAGGCTAAGGCAGGAGAATTGCTCGAACCCAGGAGGCAGAGGTTGCAGTGACGGAGATTGCAGCATTGCCCTCCAGCCTGGGAAGAGCAAGACTCCATCTCAAAAAAAAAAAAGAGAGCGAGAGAGATAAAAAAGAAAAGAAAAAAGAAAGATTTCTGGCAAAAAGATAATACACCTTACCTCTTTACTGTTAATAATGTGTGACTATTCTCCCCAAAATATGTAGCACTTGAAATTCTCACCAATGGTGGAATGTTTAATTTCCCCCCACACACTTGACAATACTTAGTACCAACGTATTAGGCCAAAATAACTGATCAAATTTTTTACACTTTAGTTGTTGGATATTAATGAGGCTGAACATCTTTCTATATATTTACTGGTGATATTTACTTCTTTTGAAATTGCCAGTTTATTTTTTTGTCTTCTTTCTACTGGAATGCATGTTTGGCTTATTGACATGTAAGGCATTTGAATAACAAATATATTAATCTTATTTCCTGTTAATAATGTTATAAGTATTTTATCCAAATTTTATTTTGTCATTAAACCTTATTTACTGTGGTATTCTTTTTTGTACGTATATATTATGATATGGTTTTTCTGTGTCCCAATCCAAATCTCATCTTGAATTGTAACTCCCATAATTCCCATGTGTCCTAGGAGGGCCCAGTGGAAGGTAATTGGACCATGGAGTGGGTCTTTCCCATGCTGTTCTCATGGTAGTGAATAAGTCTCATGAGATCTGATGTTTTCATAAAGAGGAGTTCTCCTGCACACGTTCTCTTGCCTGTCACCGTGAAAAACTTCCCTCTGTTTTCCTCCATCTTCAGCCATGATTATGAGGTCTCCCCAGGCATGTGGAACTGTGAGTCCCTTAAAGCTCTTTCCTTTATAAATTACCCAGTTTTGCTCTTTATTAGCAGTGTGAGAACAGACTAAAACAACATTTTAATTTTGTGTGTTTCAATATTTCGTTTCTAGCTTTAATTTCATAATTAAATACAACCACATTTTAACAAAAATATGCATCCATTATTCCTCTGGTTTTTTATGATTTCATATACCATGTATTATTTTTTACCTATCTGAAATTTATTATGGCATAAAGAGTGAAGTAGAGAGTTAAGAAATGCTATTTGTCCCAACAAAACTTAAAAATCAACTATTTCTTTATTGATTTCAAATTTCATGTAAATTACTGATTTTTTTCTGGTTTCTTTTTTTTCCATCTGAAAGAGATAAATTTTCTCAATGACACTTGAGTGCAACAGTGTCAACACTTGAGTGCAAGAAGTCACAGCCCTCATTGTCTGGTACCATGCGTTGAATTTCTTTATAGAGAAGAATTTTCTTTATAGAAAATTCAGGCATGGTCCCAGACGTTGAGAGCTGTAACTTGATCTTTCACTTTGGTGATCAGCACCATTTGATCCTTTTGCTAAAAAAAAACACTGATGTCCCATGAATCTTCTGCCATCAAGTCATCCTTAATGTTCCAGACAGCCTACTTCTAAGTACAAGTTCTGCCACAGAAACCCTTGTCTCTGCTCTAAAATATAAAATGCTTAGTTTTTTCTTCTGGGCATTTTCCAATCATCCACCCAACAACAGAGCTATCTGTAAGAGGGGCACAGACTTCTGATTCTCATGGGAAGCTCCTAACAACCATCTATTTCTCAATTTCAACTCAACTAGACTACTCTCTCTTTTGGTTTAGCCACTTCCATTTCTTACAGTGTAGTAATACATTTTCTCCTCTTTGGATAATCTACCTTTCAATACCCATAATACTAAATAACAAGATTTTACTATCTCTTTTGAGATTGGTAGGAGACAGATGTGTGCGGGTAGCTCAGTTGTCTACAATCACAAAGTTAGTCTACGCTTCCTGAAGTCAGGGTAGAAGAAGGATGAGACTTCTTCTTCCTTGGAGCGTTCTCAGCAGTTACAACAAAAACAAGTCGTGTTAGCTCAGTTAAACAATGATCATATGAGTGTCTTTATTTAAACACTGTTTTAATCCCTCTTATTTTACAATACATTTTAATATCTGTTGTAGTAACATCCCATTAATTTCTAAGTGTTCCTGGACATACTTATATGTATATTCTTGTGGTCAAAGTTAGAATCATTGCATCAAGGGAATAAATATACTAGGCATTAATAAGGGTTGTATTCAATTTATAGGTTTGGTGAGTATTGAGACTTCGATTGTTTTTAAAAGAAGAATGGGAAAGACACTGTGCCACTGGTCCAAGAAAACAATGGAAAAGTCTTAGGTGTTTTCTACTGAGTTCAATGTGAGTGTTACTTTTAAATGAGTTTTAGTTCGATATAAATTTTCAATAAGGAAAATAAAGTAAGAGGGTAGAGTAGTTTATCTGTGAGGGATAAGTTCCAAGATCCCAAGTGGATGCCTGAAACTGCGGATGGTACCAAACTTTATGCGTACTATATTTTTCCTTATGCATACATACTTATGATAAAGTTTAATATGCAAGTTAGGCACAGTAAGAGATTAATAATAATAAAATGGAACAATAATAATCGTATACTATCATAAAAATAGGTGAATGTGGTGTCTCAAAATATTTTATTGTATTATATTCACCCTTCTTCTTGTGATGATGTAAGATGATAAAATGCCTACATAACGAGATGAAGTCAGATGAAGGATGTAGGCACTGTGGTGTCAATAAACAATTCCAGATATCAACAACTCCTATGTTTTGAACTGCACACTGTTCTGAGTAGCACGACGAAATCTCACACTGTCCCGCTCCCTCAAACAGATCATACAGATCATCCCTTTGTTCAGTGTCTCCACATTGTACGTGCATTATCCACCCACTAGTCACCAAGAGGCTGTCTCAGTTATCAGATCAACTGTTGTGATATCCCAGGGTTTGTGTTCAAGGAACCCTTATTTTATTTAAAAATGGCCCCAAACTGCAAGAGTTGTGACGAAATATTTTTAGACTGTAGTTGACCACAGAAAACTGAAACCATGGAAACCAAAACCATGAATGAGAGGGGACTATTTCTGGATATTTGAATTCTAATTTTTATCTTATAATGTCTGAAACCATATGTATGTATATATATGTTTTCCACTGTTACAGAAGTGAAAACACATTTTCACTGTTACAAATCTGTGGATGAAGTGATTAACATCATTTTGCCCTCAGATTTTAATCTTCTTTCTCTCTCTCTTTTTTTTTTTTTTTGGAACTACACTATATTTTTTCCTTTTTGTTAAGCTTCTAACTTACATTTCCAAATGACTGGTGTCACTTCCTCATATATTGATTCATTTGACAAATCTCTATTAAACACTTATGATCAACCTTAGGCACTTGGTTAAATTCTTAGGCTATAACTACGAACAAGATACTCCTTTCTTGCTAGGAGTTTGTGCTTAGTAAGGAAAACAAAAATTAACAACCAATTTCATAGAATGTGATGAGTATTACAATGGAAAAGCTGAAAGAATCTATAGTATGGCAACTTAACCTAGCCTGTAGTCAAGGGAATTGTCCTGAAGGAAATGGTGTGTTACATGAGCTTTTAAAAATGAAAAGAGTTCACAGAACTGGAAACAAGGTAAAGGAATATGTTGGAGATGAAGGAAACAGTATGTGCCGATGCTAGGAAGAATAGAATTTATCCAAAGGCAAAGGGAAGCCATTGAAGCTTTAGGTAAGAGAGTACTATGATCAAATAAGGGGAGAGATCACTGTCTTAGAGTGAAGGAGGGAGGGTAGGTGTGGAAAAATACCAGGGGACCATTCAAGAGTCTTCTGTAGTAGCAGAGGAAAGAAAGTGGCCCAGATTTGTGCAATGGCAATGGAGGTGGAGAGCAGTGTACCATACAGCAATGATATATACAGCACTCAGTATTATTTGGATGTGGAAGATCATAGTCTCTTGATACCTTTCAGGGTTCTACTTGGGAAATGAATGGTCATTCTATGTTTACTGAAGCTCTGAAGGAGGTCAGTTTTAAAGGGAAGACAGACATCCATGGTAATGTGAAGTTTGATATAACCATAACATGTGCAAATGGAGATGTTGAAAGATACCTAAGTATATGAATCTAAAGTTCAGGAAGGAGGCACAGCTTTGAGTCATTTCATATGTGAAACTATGAGAATAAAGGAAAGAGTCTATAGGGATAGAGAAAAAATAGAGAAAGGAAGTGAGTGTAGGACCTAGCTAAGCATTGCAACATTTAAAGTAAGCAAAGAGGAAGATGAGTATGGAAAAGACACCAAGAGGAGGTACCCAGAAGGACAAGAGAAATGCCAGCACTCTTTTCACATGGAAATCAAGGGAAGAAAGTAGTGCAAGGAGGGACTGGTTAACAGTACCAAAGTTGCTGAAAAAGCTACTAAGAAAGGTCTGAAATTGTCAGTTTCAGTGAGGTTAAGGAGACATCAATGATTTTGAATAGCAGGAAGTGAAGAAGAGGTGATGTGCAAGAAGGTAGATTATGAATGAGAAGAGCAGACACCGAGTTAGAGTTTTTGCTAGGTCAACAAAGGGCTGATTTTTAAAAATTATTTTTATAAAAAGTACAACTTACATGTTAGCTGAGGTCAGCTTGCCTTTTGTTTTTTTGTGAAATAAAAGTATCTCCACTTGGAAGGCCAATGATGTCCAATTCAAAGTTTCTGAGATTTGGTCCTGTAGTTCAGACTTCCTACTTCTGCTAAACTTGTATTTGCCTGTATTCCACCTTTACATGCCATCTAAACCTTGGTGTGTAGTATGGCCCTTTCTTTCCCTGGGCTTTCTGTAACACCACTCCTCCAGGTCAGTTGTATGTGTGGGAGCTTTCTTTCGGGATTGGGAGGATGAAGGGTGACTGAATTGTAGAACCACATAGTAAACATCATTAATACTGTGTACTCAATATCTATGTTCTTAAGAATCATGTTTTGCCACCTGGTCTCTTTACTTTCTCAATGACCATCTTTCTCCTTAGGTTCCTGCCTCCTACCATCTCATTAAGCCCCTTGATGATTCTCCAACTGCCCCACTTTTTCACTTCTATGCCCTAATTCTTAGTGTCCTATACAAAATAAATTTCTCTATATTTAACTATTTCCTTCAGCATGAATCCTTAAAGCCTCACTTTCCTATATAAAAAACTTCTGAAAGAAAACAATTTGTTCTCTAAGAATTTCAATGACTTCTGTTAAAAAATTATTTGTGTGTGTGTGTGTGTGTGTGTGTGTGTGTTTCCACCATGAATATCAATTCTCCTAGTTTATCTGGTCCTAAACCTACAAATCATATTTTACTCCTGTCTTTGCTTCCCTCTTATCCCTCTCAACCAATTGCTTATGACATCAGTGATGATTCACCCTCCATAAAATCCCGGTTTCATGCCCATGGCTCTGGAACAGGCTGTCCTGATTACTGCCAAGACTCTTACAGCCGCTCCTTGTTGCGTCACCCTCCCTTGATTCTTTTCTTCATCTTTAATCATCTTATCCACAGTTGCTCTCATAACTCCAGACATTATCAGCCTACTTCTACCCTCTAGATAGAAGAATAAATTAACTCATTTGTTTGATAAACATTTTTTGAGAACTACTAATGTGCAGGGTAAAGATTAAAAGATGAATAAAGACCATTCCAGGTAGAAATTCAATGAGGTAAAGCATTAAGGTACCTGGCTATGCTTTTCCTTAAATATAAACTGCTTTGCCTAGCATTAAAATGCTCCCTAATGCAGCAGCTCCTTGCTTTTCTAGTCCTATTTGCCACGACTTTCCTCTCTGTTATAATGCCCTGTATACTTCAGTTACAATGAAGCTATCATTTGCAGAAGAACTCTTAAATTCAGTATGTGCCCTTTCCATGCTGCCTGGCATTGCCCCTCTCCCTTTGATGAGACCATATAGTCCTTTCTACAAGGCTTTGTAAATTGAACTCCTACAGGCCTTCCGGGAACCCACTTTATTCCTCCCGTCTTTCAGCAAGTGTAAGCAATGTCTCTCTCCCATTGTATTTACAGCATAACACTTATCCAGCCTACCTTCTAGGATAGATACTTGTATATCTATACTGTATTATTCAATTTTGCATCTCTAAAAGTGCCTTCCACATAATAAGTACTTGATACATCCTGAAGTGAACTTAACAAGCATACAAAACAAGAACATCATTTTCGGCTCCTAATCAGATTGCTAACAACAAAAGAGCTTCTGAGAGGGGACAGGATATAATGAGTGTATGATCAGCTAGAGGAAGGACAGATTCATTTAGAGAAAGTCTATTAATTTCTCAGAGATGCACCAATCACCTAGGAAGAGCTTTTCTCATATTCCCCCACCCGGCTGTGCACCATCCCATGCCCTGTATGTCTAGGCAGGAACTCTAAAGCAAGTTTTTAACCTTTTGTATTTCCCATCCTATGTAATTTGGAGGAAGGGGACAGGATGAATGAGAGAATCACAAAGCACACTTTATCTTTTTAATCAGCAGGTGAAAAAAGCCTGGTGATCTGTACAATCTTGTATGGATAGGTACAATATGGTTTTCCACACAATCCCTACATTGATGGACTGGGCAGCACCCTATTGTAGAATACATACTTACTTCCATAAAAGCATCCTTATAGAAAGAACTGAAATAAGGGCAGAGGCTAATATGTGATGTGCAATGTATTGTTCCTGGCAGGAAGAACAAGAGGTAACAATGCAATAACACTCAGTGGAAAGGGCAATGTACGTGGGAAGTAGAGGACCTAAATGTATGATCGTCAATGTAATAGACATATATACTAAGGAAGATGGCTAGGCCAATTTGAATGGCAAGACAAAAAATGTTCGTGATGATGGTAGTGGTAGTGATCCCATCTAGAGATGAAGAAATTGGTTTAACCAAGGCTACATAGCTAGTATATAATGACTTGGAATTCGAATCTACAAAGTATAATATCAGAGCTATAATCTTAACTCTAAAGTTTTGTGTATTGTATAGTGTGGAATTATTCACACTTACAAAGTATATTAATATAGCAAAGAACTAATCACCTGATATCCCAATTGCAGGGCAAGTATTTATGCTGATTAAATTCAACTGGGCAGATCTCTGCAATGAACTCTTAGCTGAATATAGCTATGTGCTCAGCCAAGATGTCTATGCAAATCTGTATTGTGGCCCAAGGAGTATGTGGTTACCAATGTTACAAGCAGTGCCCTAGTTATGAGCACTGGGGCTCTGCTTGTCATGTTGCTAACCACACATTCAAAGGAATGTCACATACAGTAAGCGTGGGAGCCAGGACTTTTGCATCCCACAAAAGATAGGCGTAGAGGTTTGGTTGAGTTAATTTTCAATGTTACAGTAACCTTGTAACAACAAGGTCCTTGAAACAAGTACCCTCAATCTCAAGCAAACTACTCTGTGTCCCACAGGTATTGTAACACTAGGAATCACCCACTCTGTTCTCTAAAGAACTCAAGATGGAAAACTGGAGGTCTTATATGGGTAAAATCAACACAGCCAGGTACACAGCAGGTCACAATATGTCAGCATTTCTTCTGAGAAGGAGGTCCATAGGCTTCACCAGGCTGCTGATCCAAGGCACCAAGAAGCGTAAAAGTGCCTGGCAATATAGAGGAGAACATTTCAGATAGAGAAGGCAGCTTGAACACCAAGCTGTAACCATTACCAATGATGACCCTTCCTCCTCAGAGAAGTTATGATCCAGGAAATAATCTGACATCACCACTAGAATACAACTACTCTGTGTACAGTTGTCATGATTGGTGTTCAAAAGCCAGTGACCAATATGAGTCTCTAAATAACTGATGTCACCCACTGTAAAACAGTTAAAACAAAAATGTCCATCTAGTCTATTCAAATCAGTCAGGGCTTACACTATTATCCACATGAAACAAGTAATTGTTCTGAATTGAAGCACTCCTAATAATGTTTATCCTGTAAAAACAATATTTATTAGATAGTCTGCTGCACTAGCTTCTTTCTGGGAGAGTGAAACATATTACCTCCAATGTAAACAGACATGGAAGAAAACAGAGACGATTTGTCTTCATCCCTATTCCAAATGGTGCAAGATAACAGAACATAGCTGAATCAAAATGGAAAGTAACCCAAGGTAATTCACATTTTATTAGGGAATGCACTTTAATACTGTAGTAACTGAGATTGTGTCTGACATTCTTAGATTTCAGTCATATTAGATTTACACACACACACACACACACACACACAGATACAGACACACAAGACTCATTTTCAGGAGGAATCAAAAAAACAATGATTTCCCTTTGTCACCTTTCCTCGATAAAGTTTCTTGACTTATACTTTAAGATCAAATTAAGCAATTACATACAAAATCTGAGCCCCTCAATAATACATTTAGATCATGAAATTAGAGACCCAAATAACAAAGACAAGCACAAATTGGCCAATTTACAAGAGTTTGGTATTCAAAATAGTACATTTTCTGATACTGTCTGTTTAAACTGGGAACGACTTGAGAAAACGTATTCCAATTCAAAACACAGTCTTTTTAAAAATCAAAATTAAATCAGAAATACTCAGTGCCACTCTGAGAGGTTGAAAGGGCCAAGTGTGTTTATCCATGTTGTTCCACTTAGCAGTACTGTGTGCCTTCCAAGCTTTTGCGGAAACTAGACCAGTATTTTATAACATCAGATTAATGTTCTAAGTTTCAGTGTTTTAGCAATTAGGCTTACATTAGTTAAAAGTAAGTTAAATCCTTAAAAATTTAATAAATAATTCTTTTTCAGTGATTATTTTATTAGCATTTCATGAATACTTTCATATGCTTTGTCACCAAAAATATACAGCTTTATTTAAAACTAAAGTATTCATTTATAAATATTACTTTAAAAATATTTCTCTCAATGTTGTGATAAAGGTCAGTTAGAGGAGGTGGCCAGTATTTTGTATAATTTTAATGTGTGTTAATGTGTGTTTAATGAGTGTTCCGAAAGTTAGAGAATGGGGCAAGTGTGAAATGTTAAAGTAACAATGTCACATGGTCATAGATTATATACCATGAGAAGGTGTGTGCAAATTACATACATCTTTTCTAAATTTCAATTACTTTCTTAAAAATAGGTAGTACTAGCCAATCATTAAATTAATGGAAGGAAATACAATGAACAATATGCCACTAATGGATATAATATCAGTATAAATTTTATAATTAACAATTTAATAATATTTTTTAATTTTCTGGAAAAAATCAGCATATTTCAAAATGGTTTAAAGCTACTACCTCAAAATATGACTTCATTTTAAGATGATCATAAACCCAGAAAATATATAATTCCAAATAGTTTTAAATTTCATTAACAGGTTGTGGGTCGTTTCTTTTAGTAGATAAGCTATTATCATATTTCTTAACATTAAAAAATAGTATAATTGAAATTTAGAGCACAAATAATTCTTTCTGACCTCCAATTTATTTCATATTTTGTGTTTGAGAATTCTAATATTGCTATATAGTAAATAACAACAGACAGATATTTTAAATATGCATATTTGAAGAAAATATGATAGTAATTTAAAAATCACAAAAGAACACACCAAGTCATTTTTTTTCCTAAGGTTTAATTTTAACTAATGAATTTTAAATGATAAATGTAAAGTCAATCCAAGTCTTTGCTTATTTGCAATGCACAAACTATTTTTTGTAACTTGCAGGTAAAATACATTCTTTTCACATGGTAACATATTTACCCTTATTTATGGTCTTTTATTTTTTCTTGAGTCCTTTTTCTTCAATACCTTAATAAGTCACTTCTGGTTTGGCTAAAGAGCAATCTTAGCGCAATAATGTTTCAACTTGCACGGAAGAACACCCTTATTGAGTTGATAGAACTCCACCAGCTGGATTAGATCTGTAAATCTTGTGTGGCCGTCATCCAGTGTGTGGAACATTTCACCGTCATCTTCTACCTGCAGAAGGAAAAGCAACAAATTAGTAAAGAGGGTAAATTACCCAGAAGGACAATCATATTCCATTGCAAACGATCTCCATATGCCAAAATCGCCGAGTTTATAAAACTGAAAGACAATAAAAAGAATGTTATGGCATATCTACTTGTTTTTTGCAACATCTCTTGTATTTAAAAGAAATATCATCTGATCCCTAGAAAAGCATTTCTACTCTAATTCATCTATTTCTAATTCTCCCAACATTCTTTTAGTTAAGAAAGTATTAATATTTTGAATCAATGTAAGAAATCTACAGTGTTCAGAGTAAAAGTAAGTGGAAGATTTTCATGCTCCCACTTAGAGAAATTAATTTCCTTTTCTAAATGTTGTCTGCTTAGCCACAAAAATGAATATATACATAACTTTATCAGTAGATTTATTCTGAAGCAATCACATATTATGCTAATCGAATGTCACTTTGTCAGTTGTCTTTTTTTTAATCAGTGAAGTCTTTTGGCACTAAACAATTCATACTTGCTGGGGACATTGATCACAAAATCAAAGAAGTAAGAAGGATACTTTAAATGGCCTTTGGATAATTCCAAAAAGAGGCAATTCAAAAGGACGCACTAGTAATTTAGCAATATTATATAATACCTTTCCATAAACACTGAATCTTCATTCCACACCATTCAGTTCCAATATACTATACATATCACACACATACACACATGCACACCCACACAGACACACAGCAGCTGAGGCAACAGGAATCCCAAAGCAAGTTATGCCACAGAGAAGCCAAGTCACAGAACTTTTAAAAACGTGTTCAGAATGCTTTACATCTTCACCAGTTCCATCGCATCTCTGTTTCTAGCCGTAGTCATTAAAAACAAAACAAAACAAAAGAAAAAAAATTTTTGAGAGGAGAGAGGAGAAAGGGCTTTAAAATAATGTTTTCTAAAGAGCCGTTAGTAGAATTCAGGAGAAAGAAGCCTTAGTGACCTTTTAACAACAGGTGGCATGGGGTCTATACGATATTGCTAAATCATATTTCATGGCAAAAGGAAAATTTAATTTTTACAATTCCTGTATTTCTTATATTAATTCAGGCTCATAAAATCATTTCTGCCAAAGTTAACTCTAGTCAAAGCACAAGCTCCCAAATTATATTTAATAAAAGGAGCAAAAGAAAACCAAAGTTTCCAAAAGCTTATGCATTAAGATCATTTCTAATATACGAATGTGAAATCATGAATTACTTACTGGTATAATTTGAAAGTGCTTTATTTTTTGTCCATGACTCATTGACAGTACAAAAGTTTTCGGGTTACTCTGACTATCCCGTACCAAGAAAACTCTAAAGAGAAAGAAGGAATTTCAATATGTTTCTATATTTACTCTTGGATTTCATAGAATTATAGCATTAACAAACCCAAGACGTGTATGCGTAAATGTAGCCAGGGTCTCCTTTACTATGTATTCAATGGGTGGGATTATCCAACTTGGCAATCGATATGGTACAATATAATCTGTACTATAAAGCTATCATCAGTGCTAATGTAATTTTAATAGGTTAAATACACAACCCATTTGACAGATTGTTTGATCACAGTAAACAATGCACTGTTATGTCTGCTTCAACAATTAGTGCTGTGTTCTCTTTGCACTGGCAAATTCAGTATTCACATGTAACTATTTTGTTCAAAGATTAAGGCATTTGTATATTATTATTTTACCATCTGGGTCATGTTAACGCCCTGAAAGAAGATAAGAATTTAGAATACATTTTTTTCTTTTTGAGACAGCTTTTCGGTCTGTTGCCCAGACTGGAGTGCAGTGGTGCCATCTCGGCTCACTGTAACCTCACCTTTTGGGTTCAAGCGATTCTCCCACCTCCGCCTCCCAGGTAGTTGGGACTACAGGCACGTGCCACCATACCCAGCTAATTTTTGCATTTTTAGTAGAGATGGGTTTCACCATGTTGGCCAGGCTGGTTTCAAACTCCAGACCTCAAGTGATCTGCCTGCCTCAGCCTCCCAGAGTGCTGTTGTTATAGGCATGAGCTACTGCACCCAGCCTGAAATTTGATTTTATTATAACCTCCTCTTCTATACTGGATACCCTTTTTTTGATTCTCGTTTCAACTGTTACATAAACAATAGCAAGGAATAAATGAATATATTCTTTTAAAAATCTTGAAATCGTTTATTAAATGTTTAAGCAAAATGCTTTAAGTAAAAGAGACATCCAAACAATACATACTTTAATCTTGAAGAATGCAGCAGAAAAGCCTCTATAATCTCAGGCTAGAAAAACAAGACATGGCCTCTAATAGCCTAACAGAAAAATGCTGCCAGAAGTGGATTCTTATTTACTGGCAGTGCAGTGCAAAACCAGTTTTGTATTAATTGTTGGCAAACACGCTGTGTAAATGATCCCCACTGGTGAATCCAATATGAATCTCACTGTGCCTGGGCAAAGAGGCAGCCAAATTTAAAGCATCACAGATGTCTGACGAGGTTATCCATTTCATTTTCGCTGTGTGAGATTCCGACATTACATCACTGGGAAATGGGACAAAAGGGCGTTTCACCGGTAAATCAAGCTGCAATTCTCTCCCCATTCCTAAGTAGATCACCACTACCACCTAGTGGGTCATTTGGCACCATCACATCTTTCTAAAAGAATACCAAAAATACTAAAAATAAGATATTTCATTTTTTATACAATCATTTCATTCACTTTATAAAAACTGGGTCAGAAATAAAGAAAACGATAATTCTTTAAAACATTTTAATGATTCTTTGTGATTCATTCATTTTCTTGCTTTCATGAAATTGTAATTCTACTGATTGTTCAAATTTATATCCAAAAGGACTGCACTTCATGCAAAGAAGCATATTAAAATATCTTATGTACAATCTGGGGAAATGCTGACTTGCTATTAATAATCTTCCATGTGAAGATGCATTTTTATCCAAATGTCAGTATTAAATCACCTTGAAACCTTGTCATCAGCGTAAGCCAACTTTTGAAGATAAAAGATCCCATCACCCCTTGTTTAAATTGATAGTGATTTCATTTCTCATCTAAACCACAATACAACCTCCTTCATTTGTACTGCACTTGAGAAGGGAATTTACCCAGTTTTATAGAATATATCTGAAACACTAATTTGAGAAAAATAAAATTCTTCACACTATAAATCTTTCATATTTTATATTTCTCTTTTGTTACCATGGTACCCCACTAAAAAACATGAGAAACAGTTGAAAAGTCTTCTTTTCATAGGTTTATGTTACTTTAAAATGTTAAAATTTAGAGAAAAGACTATAGAGATGTAAACAGGAAAAAAATGTGTTCAAAACACACACGAAACAGCTTTTTACTTAATACATATTGCATCATATCTTTATAAATTCAACATGTGACATAATGTCATAATATTAACCATACTTTGAATTCATAATAATTATATGTTCAAATAAAAATGGTGACAATTAAAAACAAGTTCATTTTTGCGCCATCAATTAATATCTGAGATGCTATAATCAGCAATCATGAGTAATATTAGTGATCACTGGTTAAGAACAAGATATTCTTTTCTGTTATTTGTTCATTTATATACAAACACCAGGCGCATACTATGTACCAGGTATTACAGATATTGTTTCAATACAATGACAACCTCATATATAGGACAAAGTCACTTCTGTTTTATGATAAGCCCAAATCAAGAACTCTTTGTGGGTATGGAATAAATAATTACTACTTATAGGAGAAATCCAAATCACAAGTACTCAAAATTAAAAACACCAAACTTACCCATCCACAAGTCCTTGCTGAATAATCAATCGCTGAGCCTCATCTCTAGAAATTTTGTGGTGAAACCATGGCTGGGACCGGTGAATAGCTAAAGAAATAAGATGGATGAATGCAAAGCTTTGTGTGAGATGATCGCAATTTCATTGCATGTCCTTTCCATGTCTATCTATCTACGCAGTGGCAATGGCTATGAACAGACATACCCATGCTTGCAGCAGAGCTCTGTGAAGAGGCAGTGGGGCTACCGTGAGCGCCCAGGCGTAAGCATCCTTTTTTCTGAGCAAGGAAGGGGAAAACAAATCTCAAGTTTTTAGGTGAAACAAACTGAAGTCATGAATATTTTGAAGACTGTGAAGCTACTTGTACCCTCCAAGCGAGTCCTTCTTCAACTGCAACTGAAAGGGCTTCAGTGGGATTTTCTATAACTCTGCTTTTCTGGCCTGAGAAGTCCATTGCTACCAGGGAATTCTCTGATATACTTCTCTGGAAAACAAACAAACAAAACAACCACACACACACACACACACACACACACACATATTTGAGCCTGAAAATATTCTTTGAAAGTTATCTTTCAGTGTTTTTCTGGCAGTACCTTTCCATTCTAGAAGGTGGTACCCAAAGTGGCTAGCAGAAAATTTAAAGTGAAAATACATATTCAAGATACAATGGTGCTATAAAATATTTTTGTTAAATAAGCTAAATTGTAATTTGTTACGGTAACTGAAGAGTTGAATAAACAGATTAAAAGCTTTTAAAGTATGTCTTTCTTCTAAAACAAACATCTTTTCATATTCTCTAGTATAATGGGAAAACTTCCATTTAGAAAGGAATAGCCTTCCCTATGGTTAAAAAGATACATTGTTTCTGAATTAATCTCTCCATTAAGCTTTGAGATCCATCAGTCATCAATTAAATGTCAAATCTATCTATTTATGAAGCAACTATTTTTTAAGATTCAAGATACACAAAAGCTATAACTAAGATTGACATACATCTCTTTAGAAATACTACTTATTTTTAATGAGTTTTATAATGGAGCAATCTAGAATATGTATTTTAAAAGTTTATCACATCAGCTTTCGTTTTACATAGAAAATAAAATTTAGTGAAAGAATAATCCAGAGAACCTCATAATCTTAAAAATCCCATGATTTAATATATGAACACATTTTCATCTTGTGAGAATACACATGGCCACATAAGGGCTGCAAAAATAAGGCTGAATAAGAACTGATAGAAGGCAACTTTAAACAGACTTAAACAAGTAATAAAGTCATTGTTTTTGCTAATTACTTCTTGTATTTATATTCTTTAAGTTGAAAGTAAAATATTCAATACTTGGATATTATTTTTCTTTTCTATTTGTTTGGGGCTCTACTTTACAGCCATCTCTTAACAAATATGCCATCCCACAACAAGTTATGATTCCTAAGAAAGACCATTGTCAAAAATCTCTAGTCAAGAATCCCACTCAGTTCATAAAACATGAAGAAGGAATTAAAGTTCTCCAAAATAAATAAAAAATTTAAAACACCCATGGAAAATAACAGTTATATTCTAATAATTAATAGAAGAGCCAAACTCAAAGTGGAGTTAACAATAGTAAACTACTAGTCAGACTGCATCTGGGGTCCCCCGGCTTAAAAGCATTTTATCTCTCTCTACGTGGATTCAGCTATACCTGGCTTGGTTGCCCAGACTATAGTCAAATGTGGGCTTCCAACAAAACCTTATCCACAAAAAAAGTTAGGGCTCCTTTATCATTGCATCACATATCCCACTTGATTAGCATTTGCAATTTTTCTCTTCACACTATGCTGTGGTGGCCTACAATCTTATTATGGTTCATCTATATTTCTAGAGATCTGGCATGCAATATTGCATTTGTTAGAGAAGGCTTTATAACTGACAGCTGCTCTTTCCACACAGATGCTGTCTCTGTAATCTGTATTTTCTGTCACACCTTAGTTTGCCCTTCTCACCCCGTGCACTTCTGTGCGGGGCGGTAGACCAGTCGGATATACTTGTGCTTTGCTGATATTAATGGAAAGCATCCACCTGCCCAAACCACAGAGTAAGTAGCCTCAATCGTAATAGCTTTATCCTTTACTATGTCTCTCCTTTCATGCCAAGGTAAGTTCTGTAATCTCAACTCCCTGGCAACATAAAAATGCTAATATCTTCAGAAAAAAAAAAAAAAAACATAATCAGTTGTCTTATTTTTCTCCCTCTAGTATAGCAGGCCAGGAAGTAAAACAAGATCCTGCATTCCTTATTTACTTGACACGCATAGAAGATGACACTACAAATAAGGAACGTTTTCATTTGCCACATTAAGTAGGTTACAGGGAAACACAGGACTATAGCAAATGTTTTCTACTGAATGGCAGGGGGTAGATGAAAAATTAATAGTTTACCATTGGTGGACAAAGAAATGGAGGTAAAGCAGAGTCTGACAAACTCAAAAGGTCATTTTCAGCTCAATTTCTTTCACATAGAAAAGCAATGTTGATAACATTCAAAATTGGTTATATTTCTCCAACACTTGCCCCCTTTTCTAGCTCTTTCTTCTTAGAAGATTAACAAAGAAAGCCCTAAAAAAAATGGGCCCCTGATTTTAATGGCATTACTTTCTTTTTTATGAAAAAAATAGGCCTGAGTATACCCTGGATTATCCAGCACACACTCTGAGATCACATCTACTCATTCTTAGTGAGGTTGCACATAAAATGGTTTTTCAGGCTGTTTGGCTAGGTGACAGTCAGTATCATCCCATTTGAAGGATCCAGATAAACTTACAGTGTTACCATTAGCAAGAGGGCACAGAATTTCTTCAGATATTATTCTCTCATTTGCTTTATACAGAGCTACAGAACATCAGAAATGTAATGGTTTCTAGGGATTATACAACCATCACCCTCATTTTACACTGCAGGATACCAGTGACTTGACCAAAGTCATACAGGCAGCGTATGGTAAAAGTAGTAACAGATATGTCTGGTGTAGGGTTCTTTTGTGTTCCATGTAGTGGGAGATACAGTGAAGAAATTTCAGTTTAGAATGTCTATTCTCTGGTCAAAAGTGAATAATAAAAAGAGCTTGAGTAGACTCCCCTTCTCCAACCCTCTGTCTCCTCATTCCAGCCAGGGCAATATTAATAAATGCTCCTTTAAATGATCCTTCGTTGGCCCTAAAAAGGACCAAATATATTTGGCTTCCTGAAATGTCTGTTGCTGATTGATTCTCAATTCAAAGGCTGATGGGGTGGCCTTTGAATTGAGATACATGCATATATAGCTGAGACGTTCATTGTGGTTTGAGATTTTTTTTTCTCATTTCCCTTCTCAAAATGTATACCTGGAAAAGGTAGGAAAAGACAAAAAAGTATTTTTCCTTTAAAAATATAACTAAAGTTTTATACTAAATGTACACTAAAAACTTATGTATTAATCGCTGAAAATAGTCCCTGGATGAAAAGCAACAAAGGCTGGCGAGGGGTACTGGCATCTTTTAGGTTCCTGATTCTTCCCAAATGATCTGGAAAAGTGAGATTTTGTGCAGACACCAAAGACAACACAACTACTTCCCAAAACTTCTAAGTTTCCTTCACGGAAATTCAGAATATTGGAGATATAATTTTCACATGCTACTGTGTCTGATTATGACAACTGCCAGGCAAGATAGGTCCTTACCACACAGGCACCTGCATCCTACACCCCCTATTCCCAAGCAAACTCACTCAGGGAGCATCTCTTCCTTTACGTGGCTCTGAACAAGGAAAGCCACACGAACTAAACTGTCATTCACATTGGATCAACAGCAGCATCATTTTCAATGGAGAAAGGCAAGAGTAATACCGTACACGCATGCTGACAGTGATGAGACTAGGAAGAACTTTGTTCATAACCATTCTTCCTACGACTAAGAGGACACTAAACAATAATTGCCTCCAAATACTTGGCTGCTATTAACATATTCATCCTAATAATTTTGGATGCTAAAAGAAATTTGGAGGAATATAGGAAAGGATTAATATAATAAAAGTAATTATTCTTTGTAAAGACATATGGATTGAAAGATAAGGGTAAGCTGACAAACTGTGAAAATATTCGCCTTAACATGATTGCTTTTATAAAACTTCACTGTGCTCCTTAGTTTCTTATTTTGGGGCTTAAGAGTAATATGATACAAAGATGAAAAGTTATTCTTCCATAACTTAAAGTGATGTAACTACAGAATAGGGGTTCTTTTTCTATATAGTCTATCAGACTTCATAATCAACATTATTTCATGCTTCATTCCTAGAACTGAGCATTTCATCTATTGCATTACATGAGGGGTAAATGCACCTTCCCTGGTCACATCCATGAAGAGCATATTTTTAACCTGAGTGAAAATGTAGATTTAAAAAAAATGCACATTAACTGATTTGTAACACATGTGCATACATCTGAATTCCTAATATACTCAATCTTAAGGAGTGCAGCAAAAATAGTAGAACATAAATCTGAAGTTCACAAATACATTTCTTATGTTAATACACACAAATTAAAATTAGATCCTAAAGAAGGAAAAAGATGTGTCTGTGTGTGTCTACAAATAAATATCCAAGTTACATTTAGTATAAGTCTGAGAAGCAGTGCCAGAGTTAATGTAACACACAACCTATATTTTGGCTTGCAGTTTTTGGGTTTCCTGGAAAGCAGTCTGCTTTTAAAGGACCTGGAACTTTAAAAATTACTGTTAGAAAGCCAGAATGCAAAAGAGCTCACATGTGTATACTGTAGTTTTTAAAATTCCAAATCATTGGCATCTTTATACTAGACTGTGACAATCCTAGAATCAGTATTAAAATAAAGAAATGAAACCACCATCAAAATCAATAATTAACAAAACATAACCTACAATACCAAGGAATATGTCCTATAAATTATATTTTTAAGATCTAGTCTTCAAATGTTGTAATGACACAGAAAGACACATCATTCTTTCAAATATTTAAAACTTTAACATATACTATTATGTATTTTATTAAACACTTGATACTGAGATGATTTTATCACATAGGTTGCAAGCAAATAAAATCCAAGAATAAAAAATTCAATGTAACATTATACTAGAATGGTGTCAAAGAGTTACTTTACTTAACCAACAGAAAATAATACAAATTATTATAAGATACTGTTATGTAGTGTTATTTAAATTAATATAATGTTAATGCAAAGTAAAATACAGGCTCAAAAATTTGGTCCTTACCATAGGTGATACACTCTGTGAACTGCAGCCACTTCTACCTTGATATGGATGCATATAATTCTGGTACAGTTGCATGCCATACTGCAGAATAAATAAATAAAACACATTCCCACCACTTTTACTACTCTTATATTTTATGAAAATCAACACTTTCATCAATTATACAATATAAATATAAAAAGAATTAAAGCAAACAAAAATTTGAAAGATAAACTTTTAGTGCCCCGCAATAATACATTTAAAAAGACAACCGAAGTCTTTCACTTAGACCTACAACTTAAGGTCCAGCTCACCAGTACAGAGGTCTGGAGCTGACATTTCTACTCAGTATTCTTAGCACCAAATTGTACCACAACTCTCTGGAGTGGTTCACTGCCTCATGATAAAAAAAGCTCACTTGGAAAGGGTGATGTGCTTTCTGGTACAAAGATTCCAAAAACTTTGTACACATCCTAAGCAACACTGTGCAAAATTTATTATAACTCTCTGATGAATGACTAATGATTTAGTTTCCCTCTTTGGTAAATCCATAAAGATGGCCCTATGTTGAAAATTATTGACAGTATAGCATCCTCATATAAAAACTCTTATGCCATTGGTTAATTTTTTACTTCAGATTCGGGGAAACCAAAATAGTGGAAAATCAAGCTGATTTCAAATAAAAGGTTTCAAGCTACAACATAAGTGGTAGAAGATAAGAATTTCACGGTCTTCACTTTAAGGAGGCAGCATCATATGGATTGGGCCGGCAGGACAGAATTGGAAAACAGGTCTGGATTATAACTGGATTATTAGCATAAAAAACAGTAAGAATGCCAACTGCCAAGACCAAACTTGTCCTGGAGGTTTCTATATCTGAGTTTAGAAGCTAACCCCTTTAGGTTTAAGCCACTTGTTAAAAAAAAAAGAAAAGAAACAATGGAATAAGCCAGCCCCTTTTCCCCTAAACTCTGCAATTCTGTCCATTTCATAGAGCCATAATGAAATTAAATGTTAGGTTCTATATAAAAGAGATTAAATAGACACAATGGAATCAAATCTTACCCGAAGGATAAATTCCATTTAAACATTCCAACAGAGCTGTTTTTCTACTAAAGACTATTTCCTTAAAAGCAATTCTAGCAAAATGGATATATTTGGTAATTAGGCAAAAAAAAAAAAAAAAAAAAAAAGTCAGAGGGGGTCTAGAGGAGTCACTGTTTTCAAGATTTTGCTTTTAACATGATAACAAACCCACACTCATTTAAAATTCTCTGTGTTGACTTCTTTATCCAATTATTTCCCAACTTCTAAAAATTATTTCTTAATTTAAGGTTTGATTGACATTAATGGGACCTAATGAAATTTATTTTAAATAAACTCTAAGCCTACAATAGCTTTAAAAAGAAGGCAGAGGAGCTTAATTCCTAGTCAAATTCATTTTGGAGAATATATAATAACCTCAAACCAACACTTTTACAAGAAACACGCTGCTTGGCCACCTTTTATTTATCTACATTGAAAAGCCTACTAATAAATCTGTTATCTTCAAAGATGTATTGTCCCTGGTACCTGCAGTGTGAGGTAGTTGCCTCTGTGCTGCTGGAGGTCTTTACTAGGCATTTAACTCTGGACAAGGGGTAAGGCGGGGGTCACCTTAACATTTCCCCATCCTATGGAGGGGCAGATAAGGGACCAAAATATATTAGCAAGGACCTAGCAGAGTTCTAATTGAATGGAAGGAAAAGAGACAACATGTTACTAGAACATTATACATGAGAAAATCTCCCATTTTCTAATTCTCAGATATTCTACAATTCTATATGTAATTAGAATTTCTCCAAACAGAAAAAGAGAGTCTCCATCTGATCCATATGAAGAGTTTACGTATATATAAAAGAAAAGAACATAAAAATGAAACAAATGGCCAAATTACTGGTGGGAATCTAACAAGTGGCATGTGATGAAAAAAGAGAGCACTCCGAGTTTGTCAAGATAATATCTCCCTATTCATCCCCACTAAGTACAATGATAAACTCTGGAAATACCAAAATAGACAACAAAAGAAAACAAAGTAGGTGTCTGAGACACTTGGACCATCAGGTGAGCCCGGCTGCACCAGCCAGAGGATCTAACAGGAGAAGCCCTGCTGACCAGAAATTGCCAGCAAAGCTAACTCAGTCCACCATTAGAACGCCACAAGTGTGCCTGTGTTGTCAGACCTGGAGCAAGCCCTGGCTTCCTGTGATCTCGATATTTTATAGTGTAAAATAGATCATATCATATATCTTTTCTGTTTGGGTTCTCATGGGCTCCAGATAAAGGTTCTCACAGATGCTTCCTTCTCTCTTCAGCCTCATCTGGAAAAAGCTTTGCCATTATTGAAATGAACAAGGAACATGGATACGGTAGGTAGAATAATGGTCCCCCAAAGACGTCCACATCCTAATCTTCAGAGCCTATGTTAAGCTACATGGCAAAAGGGAATTAAGGTTGTCAATCAGCTGATTGTGAGGTGGGGTGATGATCCTGGACTATCCATCTGGGCCCAGTGTAATCACAAGTGGGAGGAGAGACAGAAGAGGCAGAACCAAGGAGACGGCAGTGTGAGAAATACTTGGTGTGACAGTGTTGGCTTTGAAGATGTTGAAAGTGCCCCCAGGCAAGAAGTCTGGGTGGATTTTAAAGGCTGCCAAAAAAACAAGGTAACTGGATTCTCCTCTAGAGCCTTCAGTAAGAAATGCAGCTCTGCTAACACCTTGATTTAATCCAGCAGGACTCATTGCAGGCTTCTGAACTAAAGAACAATAAATTTATGTTGTTTTAAGTCACAATCCTGGTGGTAATGTGTTACAGCAGTCATAGGAAACCAACACAATTAAGCATCTTTGAACTAGAAATCTGTGACTTGAAAGATGCCTGAAGAACAGTAAGATGAGAAAAAAAAAAATAGTGAGAAGGGGACATTCTTTCAAAAACTAAGCATCATGGAAATGAAAGGATTAAAGAAAGTTGTTAGTATATTTCACCCATTTTTAGATGTGCATTTCTAAATTTAATATCTATAAACTCAATTGCGTCCTATACTCTGTAACATCTTATATTCACTATGGACCTAGTGATTTGTCATTGCCTGAAACCTTCAGTGGGATCAAGAAATCACCAGCATCAAACCTTCCAGAAGCAGTATCAGTGGCCAGAATCCCAGCTCCATGCCACATACTGTGGAAAATACAAGTATCTGTGACTCTGAGATGAAAATGATTCAGAAAAGCTAGGCTTAGAATATTAAGAAGTTTTAAAGATACTTCAATTAATGTATTCTACTTATATATTTTATTTTATATTCATGTGTGTATATAATTAATGCATATATGTGTATCTGTAAAATATATTTATGTCTGCATGTATATATGTGTGTGTGTAAACAAAAGTGATTAAATCATAAAAATATAGGTTTAAATAAACCTAATTACTTGAATAAATAAAACAAAAACTCTAAGTGATATGAAAGCATCATGTCATCATTTTATTGGCATCATTTTTTTTCTTTCTAGTTCTAATAAAAATAAGAATGTATCCTGTTAAAAACCAATGGCTTCTTAGATTAAGTGAAATGCTGATTAAAGGGAGTGGGCTTACCATCTGCTTCTGGGTTGGGTGTCAAACTTTAAACCCAAGGTAAAAGGGATGAAGACAGGTTGAAGAATATCCCCTTTGCAGCCTAACCTGATCCAGTATTGGAAAACAGAGAAGACCAAAAACCACAAGATATTTTCTCTACCATAACTTTCAATGAAGTAGAGCCTTCCAAAGAGTACCAGTCTTTTTATCTGTTAAATTGGAGGGCTAGACAAAGTTAGTAGTTCTTATTCAAACAGACACATGGGACTCTAAATCAGAAGGGTGGGGAGGGAACCACAAGCAAATAGGGAAAGCTTTTCAGCCGATTTTAACAGCAGACTATTTGAGAAACAAACAAACCTCTCATAAAGAAGTAAACATGGTGGCTATCTGCCAAAATAGCAAAAGAATGTAAATTTCACAGTTAAACAAAAAGCGTCATTTAAATCATTTTTTTAAAACTTTCTTCCAATATCACTTTATAACCACTAGAATGACCATTATTAACAAGAACAAGAACAAAAAAAGTAAATAACAAGTATTGACAAGTATATGAAGAAATTGGAATTCTCATGCATTACTGGTAGAAATGGAAAATGGTTCAGCCACTGTGGAAAAACACTTTGGCAATATCTTAAAAAATTAAATATACAATTACCATATAACAGGTAATTTCATTACTGCATGTATTCCCCCAAAATTTAAAACTTGTACTCGAACAAATACCTATACATATATTCATATCAGCACTATTCATAATAGTCAATGGTAGAAACAACCTAAATGTCCATCAATGAAAAAATGGAAAAATTGTTTATCCAACATACAGATAGAGATACACAATGGAATAGTACACAGCCATAAAAAGGAATAAAGAGCTAATACACGCTTCAATGTTGGTGAACCACAAAACATTATGCTAAGCAAAAGTCAGAAGCAAAAGGTCACATACTATATGATTCTATTTATATGAAATATCTACAATAGGTAAATCCACACAGACAGAGGCAAACTGGTGATTGTTAGGGCCTGGGAGTAACTGCTTAATGAGTATAGAGTTTGCTTTTGAGGTGATTAAAATGCTTTGGAACTGAATGCACTAAATACCACTGAATTATTTACATTAACAATAGTTTGATTAATTATATATTTTGTGAATTTTACCTCAGTTAAGAAATTACAAGGATACAAAATAAAACTTTCTTCTAAACCTGCTATGACAATAATTCTGATTATGACTATTCTGTCCTTCTTTACTCTGATCTCTTTTAAGTAGGATGCTAAGAAAATAATATAGAGCAGAAGAGGTAAAAATGGCAAAGGAAGAAGAAAAAAAGCACACCTAGAAAATATGCAAACTGCAAATCTATTTAAATATTTACTGCATCCGCTTCTTCAGGGTAAACGAAATGGGGGAAACTAAAGACTTCACAATGCTCCAACTGTTCTGATTTTCGAAAAGCTAGTTTTAATACATGCATTGTTAATAATCTAACTCTTCCTGTGGTAAGAAAAGGGATATATATATAATACACATATAATATGCATAATCAACATATTGGCAAATTACATTAGTGCCTCGGCATAAATTATAAAGAGTACCTTAGAATATGTTAATGCTCTTATTTTAAATCAAAATTTTAATAATATTTAATAATATTATTTAATTATATAATTTAATATTTAATAATATTAAAATCAAAATTTTAATAATAACAAATTATGTATTTTGTTGGCTTCAGCAGCAGTGATACTAACTAATGTGGATAGGGACATTTGGATTGTATCTTTTCAACAACAACAAACATTTTTGAATTTCTTCCTTAATTGTATCTACCAAACTAGCATCTTTAAAAAGAAATAGTTGATAATTGTCATAAATATGAATTTTAAGTTTTGCTCAATTTACTGGCAACTGGTTTTCAAAAATAAATGTGTGTTCTATACATTCTGGAAGAAATCAGTCCTGCTTTTATTTCCTGTGTGCACCTACTTTTACAATATTGTTACTTATTACAAAATTGTTCAGCGGCAACCGATTATGCTTACGGAAGTTGTAACTTCTACTTAGCACAAGAGTAGTTGTTTAAAAAATGTATTCAGGTAAAATTGTGTAATAATTTGAGTCATGCTTATTAAACTAGAAAGCAATTTATAGAACACAAATAGAAAACAAAACAGTTACGTTAAACATCTCAAGGGTGAGCACATCTTAAAATACACTTTACCTTGGATCACAGGCAATGTTTTAAGAATGCAGACGAAGTCATGTATAGGAGACATTTCATTCAGTTATACTGGCTATGTAATACCTTCACAAAAATAAAAATCAGAATATTTCTAGAAATGGAATATCTACTCCACACACAAAAGAGAAATGTATTAGGTTATTCCACTCTACTCTGAAAATGTTTATCATTTAGAATGTTAAAAACATACACATTTGGTGGTTATTTTTCTTTTTTCTCATGTAGCCACTCAGTGAGACCTCATGTTCTGAAATACTGATATTTTCTAACTTTTATGGTACTCACAGCATTTAATAGAAATTCATGCCTCCGGCAAGATTACCTTAAGCAATCTAATCGCAGTCACCCAGCACGTCCTACTCTGCTCTTCTTCTGCACAGAGCATTTTCAGGTCTCGGAGCCCTCCCGCTTTGTTAGGCTAGAAGGCCACAGCACATTGTTTATCGTTAATATCTTGAAGGTAACACCTGTTGAAATAAAAGCCACTAAAATTCTCTTATATATAAGAGAAAGCTGCCTCTTTTTAAAAGAAATTAAAAGAAACTCAAGCTTACCTAAAAGGCTGAGGCTTGCTTTATTCATCTATCAAAATATTAAGCCTGTACCTTAAAGCAGAATCCATAGCTAGTCGGTGCTCCATGTTTTTTTTTGCCTGCCGGTGACACATAAATATCACTATTGCCAAATTCGGTGAAAAACTGCAAATGCCGCGGTTCCTTAAAAAAAGTGTTGAAATGGATACATATTCTTGCATTATCTTTTTTTGTGTGTTTTTATTATATAATTTATACCTTGGGCAAAAACTTATGCCCAACAGAATTTCAGTATGATGCCACAAAAATAAAAGGAGAAAAACAAATATAAGTTACTATATCTTTAACCAGGAACTGGATACAATTTTATTCAATTTGGGAAGTGACAATTTTGTTTATAATTTAACTTCCAATAATAAAAATAAATTTCTGTTTTAAACTTCCGATTCTCTTTAACCACCATTTCAAGGAATCTGAGAGAGAAAGAAGTGTTAGCAAAGATTGGCTTTGGGAAATGTATTGCTCATCAAGCTTTCAAATAATGGTAGCTCAACAAAAGGGAGAGGGTTGGTTTGAGCTTCTGTAGCAATTAGAGAAGAAGAAAGAGAACAAGACAATGATTCCTGCTTCATTCACACACAATATCCCTCACTTTTGTGTACAACACAACACATCACAGGAAGCAGCAACTGCAGGAATCTCTAACTTTATGAAAAGAAAGAAAGAAAGCCTGTACAGACAGAGGAGTTCAGAGAAATTAGCTGGCAGCAGAATGTTTCTGATTTTCAAGGCAAAGTGGAATCATGAATAGCTATTTCTTCTCTGGGAAATCCATGAGATTTAAAACTGGTCATGGGAAATCAGTAGGTCGTATTATTTTGTGATAGGTTAATAACTTGGAGAAGTGCTTAATTCTGAGGTTGAATGTATAATCAAAACTGACCAAAACGCATTTGTTCTCTAAAACCTTGCTGCTAGTAGTGTGGTCTCAGACCAGCAGTATCACTATCACCTGGGAGCTTGTTAGAAATGCAAACTTTTAGGGCTCATCCCAGACCTACTGAATCAATAGCTACATTTTAACAAGATCCCAGGTGATTCATAAGCGCTAAAATTTGAGAAGCAGTGCTAAAAAAAATAAATAAGTAAAAAATATTTAAAACATCCCACAGAAGAATATTGAGCAAAACAGGCAACCCTATTCAAATCTGAAAACCGAAAGCCTTTCATTGTCACTTACTGGTGTTATTCCACTGCTGGTAACTGGTAGAGCAAGAGTCTCTCTGTATATCACTGTTCTTAAGCATTTTAATCTAATGAATGACTGCAGTTTCTAATGAGAATGAGACAGAGAATTGTTTTAAAAAGACCCAGCATAGGACTCTTGGAACGAGGTAGGAGGAAGGAGAAAGGTACACTTATTGCCATGCCTTTTAAAACCTTATTCCTTGATAGAAACGAATTTGAGGGTGAAAATGTCTAATTTCTATGAAGATGAAATAAAACCATTCTTGTCCACTGATGCTGTAGAACTCAGTATAGTTCAGTTATTCAAATGAGAGTAAAAGGTAGCTTGAGAAACACTGGAAGAAGCACGATGAGTTTTTTCTCTTGATTGATTTTTGTTCCACTACTGCAGACCTGCTCAGGCTTATGGCAGTATAAGGCTATGAAGCTGTATTGGCATGGTTAGCAAAATTTAAGTGTGTGTACATTTGTACATCTCCCCATGTGTATGGGCATGGGGAGGTGGAGAGAAGGGTACTTACAGATTTCTCTGTAAATATATTCATGACCACATATCTTTAAGGTTTGCAGAAGTGGTTAACTAACTTTAGAACTAAAATCAATCAAGGCCTCCTCAGAGAAAAGGAGAGGAAATGGTTTCTTTGCCAGGTAGAATTGCCACATAAGACATTAGGAGGGACAGACCAAGACGCCTGTACAGAAGCTCTACCTATCATTCCCCTAGCAGGAACACTGAATGTAATATCTACACCAAAAAAAGCACCTTCCTAAGGTTTTAGAGGTTTCAGAGGGGATCCCGCTACCATGAAGAGTGAGTCTCAGACCTGGTGCATTCACCACAAGATGACTTAAGTCTTTAGACCTAAAATGAACATCAGCAGTCCCTGGCATTTCTCCCTGGGGGCCTTCATGTCACTGAAATAGGCACTGACATAGGTAGGAAAGACAGTCTTAAACTGTCAGCACCTCCCCTCCCCTGTTCCTCAGCAGGAGAGCGAATCTGTACACTTGGGAGGGTGTGAACACAGTAATTGTGAGACTTTGCATTGAACTCAGAGCTGCCCTCACAGTACAAAGCAAAACCCGACTGAACTCAGCTGACACCTACCTACAGAGGGAGGATTTAGACCAGCCCTAACCAGAGGAGAACTGCCCATCCCAGCAGTCGGAATTCGAGTCGAACAAGCCTCCCAACTGCAGATTAAACTGCTCTGGGGCCCTAAATAGACATGAAAGGCAATCTAGGCTGCAGGGACTGTAACTCCTAGCCAAGTCCTAGTGATAAGCTAGGCTTGGAAGCAACACACTTGGAGGGCACACTAGCTAGTGAGACAACAGCTGGGGTGGCTAAGGGAGTGCTTGCACCACCCTTCCCACAATCCCAAGCAGCACAGCTCATGGTTCCAAAAAGAGATGCTTTCCTTCCACTTGAGGAGAGGAGAGGAGATTGGAAAGGGTAAAGAAGATTCTGTCTTACATCTTGGATGCCAGCTTAACCACAGTAGGACAGGGCACCCATCAGATTTCTGAGACCCCATGTTGAGGGATATTAAATTTACCCTGCTCCCATGATTCCCTCGTGGAAGATACTTTTAGTTCGTAATTAGTGGGAGGCAGGTAACAGCTGCCTACTTGGTATATTCTTGAGTTACGTGTATATGTAGAACACCTGTGTATTAATGAGAATCACCTGTCAAAGAGTAAATAAATACATGGATTAAAATCTGCTCAGGGCCTTCAGTCCTGGAGAGCTGTAAGCCCTACAGGCTCTCAGACTGTTGGTCCCCAAATAGATCCACTCTGTTGCACTATCTGGGTGTCTGCCTCTCAATACCTTCAGTCCACCTGAGTGGGAGTCTCCCAACTGAGCTGGTTTTCAGTAGTAGCCCCCGGATAACATCATTAGACATCATTTATGAGAACAAATGCATTTTGGTCAGTTTTGATTATACATTAGACACGCCCTGAGCCAGAAGGGAAACCACTGCCTTGAAGGGAAAAACCTAGTTCTGGCAGAATTCATCACCTGCTGACTAAGAGACCTTGGGCCCTGAATAACCAGCAGTGATACACAGGTGGTATGCCATGGGACTTGGATGAGACCCTAAGATATGCTGGCTTCAGGTGAAACACAGCACATTTCCAGTTGTAGTGACTATGGTGACAGATTCCTTCTGCTTGAGAAAAACACAGGAGACTCTGCCTTTTATGTTCGATTCCAGCTTGACCACAGAGGGGAAGAGCACCACGATGGTTCTAAGGTGTCCCCAATTCTGGGTCTTGGCTCTTGGATGACATTTCTAGACCTGCTCTGGGTCAGACGGGAGCCAAATACCATGAAGGGTGAGTCCCAGACCTGATGTATTCACCATAAGATAGTTGAAGAGCCCTTGAGCCTTAGATGAACATCAGCTGTCCCTGGCGGTACTCCCTGAAGACTTGTAGTAATACTGGCCATGGGGTGAGGTTCCTCTGCCAGTGGAAAGTGGATTGAAGAGTGGGAAGGACTGCGTCTCATGGTTTGACTGCCAGCTAAGCCACAGTAGAATGGAACAATAGATAGATCTCTGAGTGTTTTTTTTTTTTTTAGATGGAGATTTGCTCTTGTTGCCTAGGCTGGAGTGCAATGATCTCGGCTCACTGCAACCTCAGCCTCCCAGGTTCAAGTGATTCTCTTACCTCAGCCTCCTAAGTAGCTGGGATTATAGGCTTGCACCACCACACCTGGCTAATCTTTGTATTTTTAGTGGAAAACGGGATTACCATGTTGGCCAGGCTGGTCTTGAACTACTGACCTCAGGTGATCCTCATGCCTCAGCCTCCCAAATTGCTAGGATTACAGTCATGAGCCACCACACCTGGTCGATTTCCAAGGTTTTTGACGATAGTCCCTGGCTTTCAGATGGTATCCCTAGACCAACTCAGGGACTAGGGGATCTTGCTGCCCTGAGAGAAGGACACAAGCCCAGCAGGATTCACTACATGCTGACTGTAGAGACCCAGGGTCTTGAGCAAACATAGATGGTAGCCAGGTGGTGGTTACAACAGGCCTTGGGTGAGACCCAGTGCTGTTCTGGCTTTGGGTCTGACCTAACGCAGTCCCACTGGGTGGTGGCCACAGGGGTGCTTGTGTCGTCTCAGCCCTAGCTCCAGGCATCTCAGCACAAAGACAGACTCCATTTGTTTGGGAGAGAGTAAAGGAAGAGAACAAGTGTCTCTGCCATGTAATCCAGGGAATTCTTCCAGATCTTATCCAAAATCACCAAAGTGGTACCTCTACAGATCTGTAAGAACCACAGTTAGTATACTTGGGCTGCTAAACACAGTACACTTGGGCTGCCTCCCAATACATATATGGCTTAGATCACAACATTCAAGACTTTTTTGAATACCTGGAAAGACATCCCAAGAAGGTACAAACAGTCCCAGACTGAGGAGACTATAATAAATATCTAACTCTTAAATGCCCAGACACCAGCTACCATCCATAAGCATCTGGACAATTCAGGAAAACATGACCTCACCAAAAGACTAAATAAGGCATCAGGAAACAATCCAGGAGAAACCAATCCAGAGATATGTGATCTTGCAGACAGAGAATTCAAAATAGCTATTTTGAGGAAACTCAAAGAAATTCAAGATAACACAAAGAAGGAATTCAGAATTCTATCAGATAAATTTAACAATAAGACTGAAATACTTAAAATGAATCAAGCAAAAATTCTGGAGTTGAAAAATGCAACTAACATATTGAAGAATGCATCGGAGTCACAACAACAGAATTGATCAAGCTGAAGAAATAGTGAGCTTAAAGACAGGCTATTTGAAACTACACAGTCAAGGCTGGGCACGGTGGTTCACGCCTGTAATCCCAGCACTTTGGGAGGCCAAGGCAGGCGGATCACAAGGTCAGGAGTTCGAGAACAGCCTAGTCAATATGGTGAAATTCTGTCTCTATTAAAGATACAAAAAATTAGCCCATCGTGGTGACATGTGCCTGTAATCTCAGCTACTCAGGAGGCTGAGGCAGGAGAGTCACTTGAACCCAGGAGGTGGAGGTTGCAGTGAGCCAAGATTGCACCATTGCACTCCAGCCTGGGCAACAGGGTGAGACTCTGTCTCAAAAAAAAAATAAAAAAGAAAGAAAGAAAAGAAAATACACAGTCAAGAGGAGACAAAAGAAAAAGAATGAAAAACAATGAAGCATGCCTACAAGATCTAGAAAATAGCCTTATAAGGGAAAATCTAAGAGCTATAATCTTTAAAGAAGAGGTACCTATCCAGGTGAGCCCAAAATCCAATGACAAGTGTTGTTATAGGAGACACACAGAGAGAAGGGAGAAGGCCATGTGAATTCAAAGGCAGAGACTGGAATTAATCAAGCCATGGGACATCTGAAGTCATAACTAACCAAGACAGAAAGTGCTAACAAAAATTTAAAAGATGAAATAACAAGAATGGAAAAGAAGTAATCAAACAAATAATGAATGTACATTTCTAGTTTGAAAAAAGATGAGTCTGCAGATTGATCCAAAGGGATAATAACAGAATTATTATGTCCCAAACCTAGAGAGAGTTATCAATATCCAAGAACAAAAAGGTTATAAACCTCAAGTAGATTTAAAACAAAGATGACAACCTCAAGACATTTAATAATCAAACTTCCAAAGGACAAGGATTTAAAAAAGGATCCTAAAACAGCAAGAGGAAAAAAACCAATGACATACAATGGAGTTCCACTATATACGACAGACTTTTCAGCAGAAACTTTATAACCCAAGACAGAGTGGCATAACATATTTAAAGTGCTGAAGGAAAACACTTTTACCCTAGAATGGTATATCCAGAGGAAATATGCTTCAAACATGATGGAGAAATGAAGATATTCCAAGACAAGCAAAAACTAAGGGATTTCATGAACATCAGGCCTGTCCTATGAGAAATGCTAAAGGGAATGCTTCAAATCAGAAAGGATGTTAATAAGCAATAAGAAATCATCCGAAGACACAAAACGCACTAGTCATAGTAAGTACACTTAAAATACAGAAGGTTATAACACTGTAATGTGGTGTGTCAACTTATCTTAAGCAGAAAGACTAAAAGATGAGCCAGGCATGGTTGCTCACAGCTGTATCGCGTCGCTTTGTGAAGCTGAGGCGGGAGGATTGTTGAGCCGAGGCATCCGAGAAGTCGTTTAGATGCTTCATCCTCAATAAAACACACCCCGAACTGAGATCACTATATGTCTCCTAAGAGAGTTAACTTCTAGCAAATATTCTATTCCTGTTTATTTTTATTTTATTTCTTACTCTTCTTTTATCTTTAAGAACATTAACTGCTTCCTCTTCTTTGATATCAATCAGCTACCCAAATCTGGCCTTTTGCCATTTAATCTGTGGCCATTCCTTTATTCTCCCCTCCACTGCTTGTTCTAGGTTAGACTCCATCACTTCCACCTGAATTAATGAAATGGTCATCTAGTTAGCATCTGTGCCTATAACCAATTCTCTCTCTCTCTCTCTCTCTCTCTCTCTCTATTTCTCTCTCTTTCCCTCCCACTCCTCCCTCTCTGCCTCCTTTGCCTTTTCCCTTCAATCTCTTTTTCTGTTTTTCAATCTCTCACCTAGTTAGCATCTGTGCCTATAACCAATTCTCTCTCTCTATTTCACTCTCTTTCACTCCCACTCCTCCCTCTCTGCCTCCTTTGCCTTTTCCCTTCAATCTCTTTTTCTGTTTTTCACTTTCTCTCTCCTTGATCTTTTAAACTCCCTGTGACAAAACTAATCTCAAGACACTCTTTTGGTCATTTCATCCCCTTGTTCAAACTTTTCAGTGGCTTTCTATAGTGGGTTGAATAGTATCCCCCAAAAGATATTCCCATGCCCTAATGCCAGGAAATTGTAAATGTCAACTTAATTCAGAAAAATGATCACTGAAGATATTAATTAAGTTAAGGATCTTGAGATGAGATTATTCTACATTATCCAGGTGAGCCCAAAATCCAATGACAAGTGTTGTTATAAGAGACACACAGAGAGAAAGGGAGAAGGCCATGTGAATACAAAGGCAGAGACTGGAATTAATCAAGCTGTGGGACATCTGAAGTCGTAACTAACCAAGACAGAAAATCCTAACAAAAATTTAAAAGATCAAATAACAAGAATGGAAAAGAAGTAGTCAAATAAATAATGGATGTGCATTTCTAGCATGAAAAAAGATGAGTTTGCAGATTGAATGTGCATGCTGAGAAGCAAGATTTAGCAGACTATATTTCAACACACCTAGAAATATGGCAGGGAAATTACTGCACACCAATGTTTATAAGAATGTTTGTAAAACTGCTAGAGAGCAATGACAGTTTAACCCATAAAGGAGAAATGGTGCTGTCATTGACAACTATAGATGCATGAAAATAGAATCACAATAACCTCCCATAAAAAGTCTTAAAAGAGGTTTTACTTGAAAGACATCAATGCATTGCATAAAATGTAAACACTTACATGTCAAAGACTATGTAACATAATGAACACAGATTAGACACAGAAACTAGGCAGCAGAATACACACGCATGCTTTAAGTGATAATGTATGTGCATATGGACTTCTGTACATATATATCTATGTAACTGTTACATAGGTAAATATATAAGCATGTAGATAAATCTATCTATTCATCCCTGATGACAACATCATAACTTCCTCTAGTAATTTACAATGTAGGTAAGGAGACGAAATAACACACACAAAATAACTAAAGACCAGTAAAGGAATAGGAGGTGGGACTAACTTGCATCTCCCACTCTGACGGGCAGAACAGCGTGAGGAGACTCACACTGTGAACTTTTGCAGGAACATACAAGGAAAGCTGAGATAATTCACAGACCTTCTGAAGGAAGTGGATTGCTTATGCAGGGTCCCTAGAAGACAGCCAAAAAACTGTGAGTACCCAAAGTGTGAAAGGGGGATCATTCACCCCTGAACACACATCCTCACTGGGGAACATGAAGGTCCAGATCACAGGAGAAGGATTTGACATTACCTAGAGCAGAGACAAATTTAGAGTTGAGTGAAATGCAGGGGTAGATAAAGCAGCAGGAAAGACCTGTGGGCACTCTCGGTCCCCAGGGAAGCCTTTTCTGACTGCCTCACAGGGGTCCTTGGGGAGAGTTGCCAGAGGAACTTAGAAAAGACCACAGAGAGAAGGAAACTTTCAGCTGAACTTTGTAACAATTTCAACTGACTCAAAGTTTTCTAGACAGAACCTGGGGATGGGGGTGAATCAGGAGGGCAGACACAGTACAGAAGCCACAGCAGGCAGCGGGTGCAAAACCTGAAAGCCCTGCTTGCTTTCTCAACTGGGAGGCTGGTAGCCTGGGACAAGTTCTTTGCCCTGTTCACCTACTGCCTGGAAAAAACTCAGTACTGATGGTGGGGCGTGGTGGGAGCAAGAATGAACTTTAGGGCTGCCTGGGAGCTGGGTGAGGCCTGTAATTGCGAGCTTTCCACCACTATCCTGGTGACCTGCATGATGGAGCAGAGGCAGTCACAATCCCCTCTGGGAACACAACTCCATTGGACTGAGAACTACACTTCCATCCCCCACAGTGGCCACAGCAACTTCTGCCCAAGGAGAGTCTGAGCTCAGACATGCCTAAACCTGCCCCACCTGATGGTCTTTCTCTACCTGCCCTGGTATGCAGACAAAAGACATAATCTTTTGCGAGTTCAAGGGCCCCATCTACCACCTGATCCTCCCTGTACTACTGCAGTTGATGTTCTCTTGACAGTGCCAACTCCTGGCTGAAGGCCAACCAACACACAACTAGCACAATCCACAAAACCACAACTAAGGACCCTCACAGAGTCCACTTCATTCCCTTGCCACCTTCACTGGAGCAGGTGCTGGTATTCATGACTGAGAGACCTGAAGATTGTTCACATCACAGGACTCTCTGAAGACACTCTTTAGTACCAGCCCAGGGCACAGTAGCTCCACTGGGTGGCTAGATCCAAATGAGAAATAATCACTGCAGTCTGGCTTTCAGGAAGCCACGTTCCTAGGGGAAGAAGGAGAGCACCACATTAAGGTAGCACCCCGTGGGACAAAAGAATCTGAACAGCAGCCCTCTAGCCCCAAATCTTCCTTCTGACATACTATACACAAATGAGAAGGAACCAGAAAAACAGTACTGGTAATATGAAAAAACAAGGGGTATATCTTATACCCCTAAAAGATCACAATAGCTCACCAGAAATGGATCTAAACCAAGAAGAAATCTCTGCAAGAAAAAGAATTTAGAAGATTGATTATTAAACTCATCAGAAAGGCATCAGAGAAAGGTGAAGTCCAACTTAGTAAAAAAGAGAGAGAGAGAAAGAAAGAAAGAAAGAGAAAGAAAAAGATAGAAAGAAAGGAAGAAAGAAAGAAAGAAAAGAAGAAAGGAAGGAGGAAGGAAAGGAAGAAAGGAAGGGAGGAAGGAAGAAAGAGAGAAAAGAGAAGAAAGGAAAAACATGATACAAGATATGAAGGGGAAAATCTTCAGTGAAATAGATCGCATGAATAAAAAACAATCACAACTTCTGAAAATGAGAAACACACTTAGAGAAATGAAAAATGCTCCAGAAAGTCTCAACAGTAGAATCAAACAAGTAGAAGAAAGAATTTCAGAGCTCAAAGTCAACTCTTTCAACTTAATCCAACTAAGAAAAAAGAATTTAAGAGATTAACAAAGCCTCCAAGAAGTTTGAGATTACTTTACATGATCAAACCTAGAAGAACTGATGTTCCTGAGGGGAAAAAAAAATAAATCCAAAAGTTTAGATAATATATTTGAGGGAATAATCAAAGAAAATTTCCCCAGCCTTGCTAGAGATCTAGACATCCAAATACAAGAAGCTCAAAGAACACCTGAGAAATTCATCACAAAACTATCATCACCTGGGAAATAGTCACCAGGTTATCCAAAGTCAAGTTAAAGGAAAAAATTGTAAGAGCTATGAGGCAAAAGCATCAGTTAACCTATAGGAGAAAACCTATCAGATTAACAGATTTCCCAGCAGAAACACTATAGGCTAGAAGAGATTGGGGCCCTATCTTAAGTTTCCTTAAGAAAAATAATTATCAGCCAAACATTTTGTATCCAGCAAAGCTATGCTTCATAAATGAAGGAAAGATGTAGTCTTTTTCAGACAAACAAATGCTGAAAAAATTCATTACTACCAAGCCAGCACTACAAGAACTGCTAAAAGGAGCTATAAATCTTGAAACAAATCCTCAAAATAGACCAAAATAGAACCTCTTTAAAGAATAAATCTTAGCATTTTGGGAGGCTGATGTGAGTGGATTACTTGAGGGCAGGATTTCAATATCAACCTGGCTAATATGGTGAAATTCTGACTCTACTAAATATACATAAATTAGCCTGGCATGGTAGTGCTTGCCTGTTATCTCAGCTACTCAGGAGACTGAGGTAGAAGAATCACTTGAACCTGGGAGGTGGAGGTTGCATGAGCCAAGATGGTGTCCCTGCACTACAGCCTGGGTTAGATAGCAAGACTCAATCTGTATTATCTGTTTTCATGCTGCTGATAAAGACATACCTAGGACTGGGCAACTTACAAAAGAAAAAATGTTTAATGGACTCACAGTTCCTAATAGCTGGAGAGGACTCACAATCACAGCAGAAGGTGAAAGGCATGTCTCACATGGCAGTAGACAAGAGAACTTGTGCAGGGAAATTCCCCTTTATAAGACCATCAGAGCTCGTGAGACTTATTCAATATCACAAGAATAGCATGAGAATGACCTGCCCCCATGGTTCAATTATCTCCCACCAGGTGTCACACACAGCACATGAGAATTATGACACTACAATTTAAGATGAGATTTGGGTGAGGACATAGCCAAACCATATCATCATTAAAAAAAAAAAAAAAAAAGAATAAATCTCACAGCTCACAGGACCTGTAAGATAAAAACACAATGAAAAAAGAAACAAGGTATTCGGACAACAAATAGCACAATGAATAGAATAGTACCTCAGTACATCACATCTCAATACTAACATTGACTGTAAATGGCCTAAATGTTCCACTTAAAAGATAAAGAATGGAAGAATAAATAAGAATTCACCAACCAAGTATCTGCTGTCTTCAAGAGACTCCTGTAACACATAAGGACTCACATAAACTTAAGGTAAAGGGGTGGAAAAAACATTCAATGCAAATGGACACCAAAAGAGAGCAGGAATAGCCATTCTTATATCAAGCAAAACAGACTTTAAAGCAACAGCAGTTAAAAAAGACAAAGAGAGACATTACATGATGATAAAGGGAATTGTCCAGTAGGAAAATATCACAATCCTAAATACATATGCCCCTAATCCTGGCGCTTCCAAATTTGTAAAACAATTCTACTAGACATAAAGAAATGAGATAGATAGCAACACAATACTAGTGGGGATTTTAATATTCCGTTAACAGCACTAGACAGGTCATTAAGACAGAAGGTCAACAAAGAAACAATGGATTTAAACTATACCTGAAAACAAATTGACTTAACAGATATTTACAGAACATTCTACCCAATAACTGCAGAATATACATTCTATTCATCAGCACATGGAACATTCTCCAAGATAAGACCATATGACAGGCCACAAAACAAGTCTCAAAACATTTTTTAAAAACTGAAATTATTTCAAGTACCATCTCAGAACACAGTGTAATAAAACTGGAAATCAACTCCAAAAGGAAATCTCAAAATCATGCAAATACATGGAAATATTAGGTCAACAATGAAATCAAGATGGAAATTTAAAAATTATTTGAACTGAACAATAATAGTAACAGAACCTATCAATACATCTGGGATACAGCAAAGGCAGTGCTAAGAGGAAAGTTCATAGCCTTATATGCCTATATCAAAAAGTCTAAAATAGCACAAATAAGCAATCTAAGGTCACACCTCAAGGAACTAGAGGAACAAGAACAAACCAAACCCAAACTCAGCAGGAGAAAAGAAATAACAAAGATCATAGCAGAATTAAATGAAATTGAAACAAATAAAATAATACAAAAGATAAATTTTTTAAAAAGCTGGTTTTTTGTAAAGATAAATAAAATTGACCATTAATCAAGATTAACCAATAAAAGAAGCGAGAGGATCCAAATAAGCTCAATTAAAAATGATACAGAAAATATTGCAACCAATACCAGAGAAATACAAAGTATCATTCAAGGTTACTATGAACACCTTTATGCACATAAACTATAAAACCTAGAGAAGATGTGTAAATTTCTGTAAAGATACAACCCTCCTAGATTAAAGCAGAAAGACACAGGAACTCTGAGCAAGCCAATAACAAGCAGTAAGATTGAAATGATAATAAAAGAAATGACCAACAAAAAAAGTCTAGGACCAGATGGATTCACACTTGAATTCTATCAGGCATTCAAAGAAGAATTGGTACCAATCCTGTTGACATTATTCCACAAGATAGAGAAAGAGGGAATCACCCCTAAATCATTCTATGAAGCCAGTATCACCCTAATACCAAAACCACGGAAGGACATAACAAGAAAAGAAAACTACGGACCAATATCCCTGAAGGACATAGATGCAAAAATCCTTAAGAAATACTAGCTAACCAAATCCAACAGCATATTGAAAAGATAATCCACCATGATCAAGTGGGTTTTATATCAGAGATAGAGGGCTAATTTAATATAGGCAAGTCAATAAATGTGATACACCACATAAACAGAATTAAAAACAAACTCACATGATCATCTCAATAGATGCAGAAAAAGCATTAGGCAAAATCCAGCAGATTTTATGATTAAAAACTTTAATAACGGCTGGGCACAGTGGCTCATGCCTATAATCCTGGCACTTTGGGAGGCTGAGGGGGGTGGAACACGAGGTCAGGAGATCAAGACCATCCCGGCCAACATGGTGAAACCCCATCTCTACTAAAATACAAAAAATTAGCTGGGCA